>JAVSCE010004139.1:0-47500 GCA_032199065.1 Smutsia gigantea | reverse complement strand
GCAATCCTGAGAAGGAAGAATAAAGCTGGGGGGATTATGCTCCTGGACTTCAAGCTCTACTATAAAGCCACAGTAATCAGGACAATTTGGTACTGGCACAAGAACAGACCCATAGACCAATGGAACAGACTAGAGAGCCTTGATATAAACCCAAGCATATACGGTCAATTAATATACAATAAAGGAGCCATGGATATACAATGGGGAAATGACAGCCTCTTCAACAGTTGGTGTTGGCAAAACTGGACAGCTACATGCAACAGAATGAAACTGGATTATTGTCTAATCCCATACACAAAAATAAACTCAAAATGGATCAAAGACCTGAATGTAAGTCATGAAACCATAAAACTCTTAGAAGGAAACATAGGCAAAAATCTCTTGAATATAAACATAAGCAACTTTTTTCTGAACACATCTCTTTGGGAAAGGGAAACAAAATAAAAAATGAATAAATGGGACTACATCATGCTAAAAAGCTTCTGTACAGCACAGGACACCATCAGCAGAACAAAAAGGCATCCTACAGTATGGGAGAATATATCTGTAAATGACATATCCGACAAGGGGTTAACATCCAAAATATATAAAGAACTCACATGCCTCAACACTCAAAAAGCAAATAACGCTATCAAAAAATGGGCGGAGGATATGAACAGACACTTCTCCAAAGAAGAAATTCAGATGGCCAACAGGCACATGAAAAGATACTCAACATTGCTAATTATCAGGGAAATGCAAATTTAAACTACAATGAGATATCACCTCACACCAGTTAGGATGGCCAACATAGAAAAGACTAGGAACTACAAATGCTGGCGAGGATGCAGAGAAAGGAGAATCCTCCTACACTGCTGGTGGGAATGTAAACTAGTTCAACCATTGTGGAAAGCAGTGTGGAGGTTCCTCAAAAAACTCAAAATAGAAATACCATTTGACCCAGGAATTCTACTCCTAGGAATTTACCCTAAGAATGTAGGATCCCAGTTTCAAAAAGACATATGCACCCCTATGTTTATCGCAGCACTATTTATAATAGCCAAGATACAGAAGCAACCTGAGTGTCCATCAGTAGATAAATGGATAAAGAAGATGTGGTACATATACACAATGGAATTATTCAGCCATAAGAAGAAAAAGAATCCTACCATTTGCAACAACATGGGTGGAGCTAGAGGGTATTATGCTCAGTGAAATAAGCGAGGCAGAGAAAGAGAAGTACCAAATGATTTCACTCATCTGTGGAGTATAAGAACAAAGCAAAAACTGAAGGAACAAAACAGCAGCAGACTCACAGAACCCAAGAATGGACTAACAGTTACCAAAGGGAAAGGGACTGGGGAAGAGGGGTGGGAAGGGAGGGAGTAAGGGGGAAAAAGGGGCATTATGATTAGCACACATAATGTAGGGGGTGGACATGGGTAAGGCATTATAGCACAGAGAAGACCAGTAGTGACTCTATAGCATCTTACTATGCTGATGGACAGTTACTGCAATGGGGTATGTGGTGGGGACTTGATAATGGGGGGAATCTTGTAACTACAATGTTGCCCATGTGCTTTTATATTAATGATACCAAAATAAAAATAATTAAATTAAATCTTTAAAAAAAGAAAATACCAGAAATGTTCAAAAATCCCAGCACGATGAGTTCTAAAATGATGAGAGAGAACACAAATTTGTTCAGGCTGGTTAACTTTTGTGAACTTCAGAAAGAGGAAAAGATGAATGGATAACAAGCATGATTCTTGCTTATGGGCCTTCATGGAAAAATAGCATCATATCGACATTAAATCGCCTTTCATTTCCATCAGCAATGAGTTACACTATGTCAATTCCTCAGAGGGACAATCAGATAAAACACTACCAAGTGCCTGTGGAATTTGCCGTTCCTGGCATCAGGAATGAAAAAGCAAGAGTGGATTAAGCAGAGCGAATTCTGCTTTTGAAAGTAGGAGACTGGGGGGAGAAAGCATCTATGTAACTCATTAGTAAAGCTACAGGCTTTATTTCTCCCTAGATCACATTTCCCTCAAATGTGGAGGCTCTCAGTGATAGAAATTGAAAAGAGAGTCCTGAACTTATGTCTTCACTTGCCTGACTGTGAAGACATGTCTTTTGAAATGACTGTGATAGAACAAGTCATGTAGATTACTTCACTGGAGAGTCAGACTCGTAGCCTGACATCTTTAATGGTTGAATTAGACTGTCATTTCCTTGTGCTCAGCTTTCATTCTTGAACAAATTATACTAGGTGCATGGTATGAAGTTGGATTAACAGAAAGTCAAGAGACCCATTTGGTGTGAGCAAGAAAAACACCTTTGTACTCCTTAAAAAGTATCCATTCCTCACTTTAGGACTGAAACATTGTCTCCTCTGTGTGTACATATGACTGTTTCCAAATATGTATAGATGGTGTCATAACAATAACGTATAAATTCACTTAAAAGCATTTCCTAATTTAGGGTAGCTTTTGACATTTTGCAAATTTATCACCATAGGATACCAAATATACAGCTACAGTCTGTGAGCATCTGCAAAACTTTTAGACATGAGTAGCTCCTCCATGTTTGGAATCACCGAGCTGCAAGACCATCTGATTTCACTATGGTCTGAAGTAACATTCAAAGCCTCATAAGTACCCTCTTAGGAGTTTGAAAAACAAAACCTAAAATGTTATAACCTGATCCTATTTCGATATCGGTAGTGACAAACCATAACAATTGCAATGATGACATCAGGAAGAACATACAAAAATAATGACTTGCCAGAGCTGAGGAGGCCCTTAGATGTATAAGCAGGGGTCTTCTCCTAGTCCAGTGATCCTCCCACTGCATGTGGCCTCCTGTTTATCATTTCAATAAGGTCATGGTCACGTTTGCTTCAGTAATAGCTAAGGCCGCAGGATTTAGAGTCAGGATGTGTAGGTTTAAATCCCAGTTCTTTACAGCCTTAGGCAACTCACTTACCCTCTCTGAGCCTCAGGCGCTCATCTGGAAAATGGATCCACAAGTAGTGCCAATAGAGAGATAGACCATAGAGAGCCTTAGCTCCAGAGCCTGGCTGTTTTGCTAACCATACTGGCTGGGTCTGGGATATAGCTCAGTGGTAGAGCATTTGACTGCATAAGGGCTGGGTTTTTCTTATAATTCCCTTCTGTCAGTTGGTCGATCGATCGTGCACTCCTTCAGAACCGTTTCAAGAAAACATCTCCTCCAAGCACACTGGCCCAGAACACTGCTCTGGTTCTACCTCTTCCAAAAACTTGCCACATTTCAAATTCTGTTTTTCCTGCATCTTCCACATTTTCAAGCTTAGATGCCGATTTTTCACACTACAGTGTTTAAGGATTCAGGATGTTTATTTGTGAGCCCTTCCCCCTCTTGTCCAGGTATGGAGTATAGAATATGCCCCCAGACTGCCCGTAAAGACATGGTTAACCAGAACATGCGTGTATGTACGTGCATGCATGCACACACACAAACACACACACGGACCCATACAGATACATATCAGAGACCTGTCAGCAGGTAATTATCTTTCTTGCTGATGGCTCTGAATTTCTGGGTGCCTTCCAGCTATGTTCACTCTTCAAGCTTCACTTCCCGTCTTCCTTGCAGCTGTTTCTGACTCCAAGATCCCCAAGGCAGCAGACCTGCTCTTTCTGTCTTGCCTCTTCTTGCCCCTCTAAAGAATTGCTGCCCTAAGCTACACAATTTCCAGAGCAAACATGTCAGGTGCTTTACAACCCAACCCAGTCCAGGAACAGAAAACTATCTTTCTGAAAAGTCAGGTCATCTGTTGTCTTATTAATTTGTATTTTATTGGTCACACAGTGCCAGCCCAGACACAGTGGGACTATTTTTACCCAGACTGTCACTTCGTGGGCAGGCAGGCCATAGCACCTGGGCACGTGTGCTATAATTCAACACCCTGAATGAAGGCTAGGTGAGCCCCACCTCACATGGGATCCTCCCTGTGCACATCTATTCTGTTTTGTCCTTCTCAGTGGAGGAACACTCCTGGTGGGTGGGTGGGAGTGGAGGTCATGTGGCTGGAATTCCTGGGAAGAGAGGACTGTTTCAACACACACTTTCTGAGGGAACAGTGGAAAAAGGGACAAGCTAGAGGAGGAATTAAGTGGTTCTGCAGAGCTGGTCTGACACCCAGGGGGTCTTCTAGGGTCGAAGGATCACTTTCCCCACAGCTGGCCAAATTGTGTCAATGATTTGGTCCCCCAGCATTACTCTGCTGTCCCTCCGCATTTGCCTGCTGGTTTAATGCCTCCAAATCTGACCTTGCTGTGGGAAAATTGTTCTCATTTGGCACTTGGGGGATAATGTGTAATTTCAAAACCAAGGTGTGAGTGCATTGTAACTATTTTGAAATCCCGCCATGCTAAAATTCATTCAAACTCTTTTGTGCGGGTGGGGAGTAACTCTCCCACTCCCTCTTCTTCTTCCCATTCCCTAAATAACCAACCAAATGAGCACTGCTTTTTCATGCTTTCAGCAATCTTTGCTAAAAAGCTCAATGTGTGTTCATGACAAATACACCCCTGTGGCTACTTGCAAAAGAAACAAGCCCCAGCATGAAAATACCAAGGCTCTCCCCTTTTCTTATGTAAATAAATCTCCAGATGGCTCATTTGTAAGACTGTGTTTACTAATTCTTGTTTTCTTTCTAGACAATTTGTTCCCAGTAACTATTCTATCATTGAAACTGGAGGTAATGCTTACAATTTCATTTAATGGAAAATCTATCCAAACACTTGGCCTTCAGGGGTACAGTGGTGCCAATGCCATACACACAAAAAAAAGTCTAAGGAAGGACTAACAATCCTATGCCATTGCTATTGTTGATGTCAGGAGATATTTTTAATGAGAGTCAAAAGAGAATAATTTCAGACTTACTAGAATGTCAGAGCTGGAAGGGACCACAAGCTCATCTAGTCCAGGAATGGAAATTTGTGCCATGCATGCTCTCCCCTCTCTCTCTCACCTAGTGCCCATGGCAGACATCATCAATCACTCATGACATCCTCCGATTGATCTCAGAGGTGATCTCAGTAATATTTTCTACATGCCTCACCAAGTCACTATTAATGAATGAAAATTGACATATAAGATGATACCATTTGCATAGCTAAGCCCCTAATTTTATAGATGGGGAGACTGAGACTCTGAGAGAGGGGGTAATATTATTCGATGTCTCACAACTAGTTAAGAGCATTAGTTCTTTAGCCGGGCAAATTTAAACAGAGGTCTATGATACAGGATAGGAGAAAAATTACATTTTCACTTTCATTTCACTTAACATCATGGACAGCTTTCCTTTATACAGATTTTCCCCCTTCATTTTTAGCAGTTACAAGGTATTCTACTATATGAATGTACCCCAATTCATCTTACAAGCTCCAGTAAAGGGGATTCATAATCCAAAGTTTTCTTGACAAGAGATAATGTGGCCAAACTCAGTAGGGAAGAGTTATCATGTGAACCTGAGAGGATTAGAAGCTTTTGACAGTGCTTCTGTGAAATAAAGTCAATAGTGATGACATCAAAGGCTCATGCAATCACTGGTGAAGAGACTGGTAGCCTCCCACCCTCCAGACTGAGGAAAGGCCATTCCTGGGAGAGCTGGTCTTCTCTACAGATACATCCATTCCAGCAGGGTGAGCACAGAGGAAGGGGTGGAGGAGGGGGATGGGGGTGGGAATCCTATCCCCCTGGCCCAGTGGCCCCTAGGGACAGAGGCCCAGTCCAAGAGCAGAAACCTGGTTCTAGGCGCTATGTAGTCTCAGGGACGATGCTTTGGGGGTAACTGCTTATACTTCCTAGGGTTGGTGATGAGTCTTTGACAAGGTCTACCAGATTCCAAACCCAGCTGGCTCAGATGCCCACCCTTGGCAGGGGATCGATTCTCACTTACCTCCTGTCTCCCCAGTCCTATTCTTCCCGTGGCCTTGCATGACCCTGTCACAAGCCCCTTCTATTTCACGGTCACACCTGACCAGAGGCCAGACATCTAGGGATCTGCCAGTTTGAGGAACTATTGCCATCAATTCCCTTGGGTTGATGGAGGGAAAAAAGAAGAAAGAAATTGATATTGGTGAAATAAACAACCTGGTTGCTATTCCCATGCTGGACACTGGTATTAAAATAAAACCAGAAATCTCAAGTAAGTCTGGTTCACAATGAGAGACTCCAAATAAAAAAGGAAAACTTGCTCTCAGAAAGTAAAGTAATGAGACAGCAAGACAGCCCAGGGCCCATCTTTCCCCTCCCATTAGAGCCCCAAGTCCCAGGGAGAACTGGGCTGGGAGTCAGAGACCCCAGCCCTCTGTTTCCCCCGAGGCTCACGGATGTGGCTTCCCAGCTGGGCCTTCCTTTCCCCAGCCACGAAATTAAGGGTTGGACATGAAAATGCTTTCAACTGGACCCCACTGCTTCTGTTCCCTTCATCGTCAGTACCACCCACCACGCTGGCCCCAGATCCAGGGCAGATCAAAATCAGAGATGGGCCAGCCTCTGCCTGATTTCTTTCCCTGAACCACCTGTGTTCTTTCCTTTGTGCTTCTATTTCTCAAAAAGTGGGCTGCCACTTCTCATTTCTACCTTGAGGTAAGAATGTCTTTTTGCCCTCTCATGGCTTCTTTCCCTTCCCATCACAGCTTGCTGTCTCCATTCTGCCTTGGGTTTCAGCAACTGTAAATTCCCTGGCTTAGAGTCAGCTCTTCTATCAGAACCAATGTGGCTCCAGACTGTTCTACCCCCATTCAGTGCAGGAAATAAAACAAAGCCGGGCTTGTTCCCAGTTTGATAGGCTGAAGTTTAGGGAATGGGGGCTTCAAATCTTTTCACGATTCTGTTTTGGCACCAGAGCGTCTGTGTTTAATTCTGCATCTCCTGCCAGACTGGGGAAGCCAAAATGATAATATCAACATGAGGAGAGATGGGGAGCACAATACCATGTCCTTTCCCTCATGGGGGGGGGGTCACACAAGTACAACAGAGCAGACCCAACCACACGCTCACATAGAGACACACACGTGCACCCACTGACAAATACAGCCTACAAACAGCCATGCACGCATACACTCACACACGTACTCACCTCACTACATATATCGACACACACATGTGCACCCACTCATGCATACACCTCCACAAACATAGTCACCTGTGCACACATATATATTCACACCCAACACATATACACACGTACCCAATAACACACACTTCCACAAGTATAGTGGATATGCACAGATACATCTATTTACATGCAGACACACAAATGCACACACTGACAAATAACCTCCATAAGCATACAGCTATGCATGCACAGACACATACTCTCACACCCGCATCTACCCACACACTTACATAGGCAGACACACATGTGCACACAATGAAAAATACACTTCCAGTCACACAGTCACGAACAAACACATATTCCCCCATGCACACACACACCCATAGACACGTATCCAACACATACATATACACACATGCACACGCTGATGCATAGTCCTGCATAATTGCATACACACACAGACCCACATCCTCATGTTCAGACGCATGTGCACACACAGATATATACACTCACACAAACACACGCACACTCACACAAGGGCAAGAAGACTGCGGTCTGTGCGGCAGGGAGGGCAGGAGTATCAAAGGCTGAGCTGTCACAGCAGAGCCCCCTGCGGACCAGGACCTGAGAGAACACACTTTGTGGTCACAAGGCCTCTCCAGGAAGGCCCGTTATAAAGTTCACCCAATTAAGCAGACAGTTTCTGTGGCGACATTTACTTTTCTCAGCTCTGAAGTTCAGCAGCTCCTGTTTCCTGGCAGATATGGTGTGAGTGCAAATTGTGGTCAAATTGCGGCACTGAAAGATTCGTGGTCTCTTTAGATTACTCCCTGCAGAGAACCTAGTAACTTTCCTTTTGCTAAACAAGACATGGGGGTGAGATGGCGTCCGCTGGCCCAGACTGACAGGTCAGCACAGCCCTCCCAGGGATGTGAAATCACCCGCCTCGGTACCCTCACTCCCCGACTGCTCAGGAAACCACTCCCCAGGGCCAGCCAGGACCAAGATGCACCCAGCCTCGGGGCATGTCGGTGAGCCAAGGGGAAGGTCCCTGTCCTGGAGCCTACAGCTGTGGGAGGAGGCGGACGGGGACCCAGTAATCACACAAAGGGGTGGAAAATGACAAGTGTGAGAAGAGCTGCAATCCCCTGGTGGAGCAGGAAGGGTTCCAGTACCCGCCCCACCTGGCTGTGGGGAGGCTGGGGACCGCTGGGAGCAGACGGAAGGCGCTTGCAGTCCGCCCGCCCGGGCTCAGTTGCGCCAGTGTTTTTGTTGCCATGGAGCCGCTAATGCTAAATTCCTGGAGAGACACAAGTTCAGATCATCTAAGACTTATGATCAGTACAAACACACCCGGAGCTGGGGAGGGTCGGCGGTGTGTGGCTGCAGACATCTTTGCACTTTTAGCAGGAGAACCCCATACAGGAGAAACAGGTTGCTGTGAGGAACGGACAGGATAATGAATGTCGGTACCGCCTCCCTCTGCCCGGCGCCTAGAAGCCACCTAACAAAACTAACGGGCGTTACGTGTGTTGTCATTCAGTGTCCTAGGTATGCTTGGCCCCAGATCGCCAACAGAGAAGTCTACGTCCCTCCGAGAGAAAAGAACTTGCAATGAAACAGGCAGAGAGACCCAGTGTCACAGGGGAAGGCACAGGGACAGAGATGATGAGGGCTGGGTGATCCAGGAAGGGATAAGCCAGGACTCAAATCTCCTCCTCTGTGTGACGCTTCAGACCAAATCTTAATGTGTTATATAAAAATATAGAAAGGAGAACGTTATAATAAACATGTTGAACAATGTTTGCAAAATAGGGTGGAGTCAGGACTGTGTTCTTTTCCAAACAGAGCCCTCTGCCAGCAGTTAGCATACGCCCTTCAAGCTGCTAGCCCATGAGTACTGGGTAAGAAGGGCGACCACTGGCCCCAGGTGCTATGGTGGCCACTGTGATGTAGCCTCTCCCTGCACTGAGCTTGCTGCTTATGTTTCACAGGGTCTCTGCTTCGATCTTGCCCTGCCTTGAACCCCAGGCTACTGTGATCCTCAAGGCAGCAAAGCAGGAGTTCGAAATTGTATCTGCTTGTCTATGAAAAAAGTATAATAGACTGGTTCTGAATTCTGCCAATCCCCCCTTTAAATCCCACTCTGCCACTTACTAGCTGAAGACCTCGGGCGAGTCATTAAACACTGTAAGCCTTGCTTTCCTTATCTGTAAGATGGAAGAATACTAAGACCTACCTCATGAAGTTACTGAAGGAATTAAATGAGACAATGCCTATAAATAACACACCATGGGACTCACAACAAGCTCTCTGTAGATGTTCGCTTTTATCTCTTTATACTCCACCTTTTTCCAGATTAGGAGTGTGAGTGTGTGTATGTGTGTGTGTGTTGAGCAGGGTGCACAGAAGGGGAAAAAGGATGGAAAAATAAAGCCGATTCAGGCATCATAATGCATCCCATAAAAACACAGGGCAGGCGAGCAACAGAGCTCTTGTTCTTCTTCTAACACCCCTTAAGGACATGCCAGTTGTTCAGCAGAAGTGCTACATTTCTTACCGGTAAGATCAGATAGAAATTTTCCCCAGAGATACATATTTTTTTTTAATTATAAACATATTCCAGTCAATGCCTCCTGATCAAAATGGAATTCAAATGATCTCTTGTGGTCATTTAAAGCTTATTAATCACTATAAATTATTTTGACACCCAAGTGAAAAGCCTTCTGTAGCGCTTTTAGAATCCCATTTTCATTTAACATTAATTAAAGGCCACTAACCGTAAAGTATTAATAAAATCAAATTCCCAAAAGGCACTCCCAGCTGACAGACTTCAGCTCTCGGCATGTTATGGGACCCTGAGCAAAACACAGGCCATAATGAAATTTTAACCATGGAAATGTAATCAGCCCAACTGTGATAAAAAGAGGTCATCTATCAGGAAGATAATAGATGCTTTCAATAATACATTTTATGATCATCATTAGCCTTATCTCCAGCAGTTTATGTCTGTCGTGGCTATTTAGTGAAAGACTTTGAAATCAAACAAATTGTTTGGTGGCTCTATTTTGATTAGCCAATAAAAGTCAGGCGAGAATACGTATTGAGGGATCAGGGGGTATTGGCCCTGGTGGTGTCAGAGCACAGGAGTATGAAGGATAAAACCAAAGATAATCAATCCCTGGTGTTTAGCAAACAGAGAGGAGGGTCTATCTCATCCTCACAAAATACCTGTTCCTGAAAAGTCAAGGTCACCCACCAACTCCCTTCTTTAAGAAAGAATGAATGTCAGTTGCTCTGGTGTTTCTTTAATCTTGTTTTGTTTAATATTCACAGCCCCCAGCCCAGCAACTCAGCACCTCACGAGTGGATAAAAGACAGAGTTCACCTTCTTTGGTGGCTCCATTTCCGAGGCTATACACCTTGAAGCCACCATGGCCAACTTCATGGAGGCTAGAGAAAGGCCCTGGGAAAGGGTGCATGTTCGTAGTTTCGCACATCGGTTCAAATCTGCTGTATTCTCCTAAAAGGGCTTCAAAGCATTTGCCAAATTTGCCAGTATCCCCCACCTTGGACACTTGAATGGAACCAGGAAATGTTGAACCTGTATTTCAGGAAAAAAAACAACTATGATTTTTACACCTTAAAGACTTCCTGTGTTAACTCATTTTCATGGGAAATCCTAATGACTTATTGAAACAGAGGCTGGAATTAATTAAGCTGTTGGCCCAGATTCTGACCCCATATCTGCAAAGAAGGGGCTTTGGCATCACTAGACAGGGCTACTCAGGCGGAGAAATGTCTCCCGTGGCCTTGCTGGCATCAGGTCCCCTTAAAAATATGTTCTAAAAATATTTTTGAGTGTCCATCTCAAATAAAAACATCCTTTGTGCTAGCAACACCTGTTGCCTAAAGACTTGGTGTCCATTCTAACAGAGTGATGACATCCAACTCCCCTCCACCCTAGCCCCATAAGAAGTCCCTTGGAAATTTATATTCAGGGCCATCTCTACAGCTACACAGAAAAGTCACTTAAGATGGCACTCTACAGTCATGTGACTGAAGTTTTCACCCAACCCGTCAGAACTAATCCATCCAAACGATTGCTGTTCTCAAGGGGATCACCTTAAAAGGAGTTCTAATTGTTCTCCTCGAAACACTTAGAAATCCACCCTTAGAAATTAGTTTCCAAGTCCCTCAGTAAATCTTGAAGATTAAATAAGTTAGGTCTAAAGCATGCCCACCATGGTGCTAAGTATATAGTGGACACTTCATAGATGTTGACTATTGTAGTAACTATTACCCTTCCAACCTCTTAAGGTGTGGTTGGCTGTCCTTCTACGAGGAGGTATAAGCCTCAGTGAGTAGAGGCTGTCAGTCACCCAAATTGTTTTCCATTTTATGCCCATGAGGCACTGGGAGCATATGAGGCAAATTAAGGAATAAAACCACAATCTTGGGTTAATAATGCTTCTGCACTAATACAAGGGCAAGGCAAGCATTGATCAATGTCTTCAGGAGCATAATGGAAATGAAAATTTTTCTTCTGACATTTACCCAGCTATACCACGAGGGCTAAGGGTATTCATTTGGCCTCTGTCTCTCCATCCCTCCAAAGTAGGAAATAGAATTACTATGGCAGAAATAATGCTGTGCTCACCAAACCCGCTTCCTTGTCCTGGCCACACAGGAAGACTGCATTCCCAACACCCTCTGCAGTTTGGGTGAGACCATACAATGGCTGCTGCCATCTGTTTTTAGTCATGCTCCTTCTCCTCTCCTTTCTCTTTAATATATCTCTCTCTCTCTTTTCCAGGCCATAAACATGGACTCTGAAGTGAAATCAAATAATGAAGGAAGCCTGGGTCAACAGCTTGGAGAAGAGGCTTTCTGCCCAGTAGAGCCTCCACACAAGTAACACCTACATCAGACTTTGCGTGAGCAAGCCATACAATTTTATCGTGTTTAATCATTGAGATTTGAGCTATTAGCATGAAGTACACTGATCAATATAGTCACGTTCCCACTAATGTTTCAGACAACTTCCAGTTAAGAGACACCATCTCAGATACGAAAGACCCAGGAGCAGAGGTGGCACTAGCTAAGATCCCAGTAAGGACATCCCAGATTTTTCTCCAACTAAAGCAACTTGGAACTCTAAGCTGCAATCTAAAAAAGAAATCTTTAAAAAAATCCTGCTTTGTGAAGAAGGCTGAATGCATACAGAATGATGAGTAACTTTGTAGATGATCTATTCCCTACTTCCAAACTAGTTTTGCAATTAATTGAGATAAAGATACCAATTGTAGAATCTTAATTTTAGAGCTAGAAATGAGGGTTGGTGTCATAGGAAGCTTTGGATTTTTCAGAAATAGAGGAGGGTTTTAGACCAATGTGAGATGGGAACACTGAAGCCAAGAGAAGTTGAAGTGACTTATCTGAGGTCACTCACCAGTTAGTGAAGGGGTCAGAATCCCTATCTTCAGATTCTAATCAGTTTTACCCTCTCCCTTTATAGTCTCAAAAACTAAAGCCTAGGTTCTTCAGTGAGAGTGAAATGGCAGACTCAGGTCTATTTATTTCTAGCACAGGCCCCAGGTGTCTCCCAGGGATTCTTCATGAGACATGCCTCTGAAACCCATTTAGTGGCTGATTCCATACTGTCAGGGCTTGACTGAAGCCAAACAAAAATCGCTAAGTAAAGTGATGAGGGAAACAAACAAAAGGTAATAGCTTGTCCAAAGAAGTTCTCCACCTTGCATCTGGGGGATGTTTAGAATTTCACTGTTGAAAGGGCCTTGACTTGACACAGAACAAATGAAAACCATCTTTGAAAAGGGAAGGATACTACTCTCTTATCAGTGAAGTCAAAAAGACATTTTCCAAGCTGTCTCTACATAAATAATCACATTAGTAAGCACTGAATTGTTAAGAAGGCATTTTTTTCAGTGGCATGTTCATAAATAATTAGCAACCAATATAGGTGTTTGACCTTGCTCCTTGGGGAAGAGGCTCCGTGTTAGAACAAGGGGTACAAACTGGAAACAAGAGGCAGAAAAAAGAAGGTCAAAGCTGTACACCTCCTCTTCATGAAAATGGCAGGAGTGTCGAATAGGAGGGAGGGGCATGCCATAGTCCTGGTCCTTGACTATCCACTTGGCAGAACCGATATCCAATCCAACCAAAGATTTAGTCTTTCAGATGAAGACTACACACCTCTGAAACCCATTTCTCTCTGTATAACTCTGACTGGGGCATGTAGAAGGGTGAGCAGTGACCTCCCAGAAGATATATCCATGTCCTAATCCCCAGAACCTGTGAATGTTATTTGGAACAAGGGTCTTTGCAGATGTTATTAAATTAGATCATCCTGGATTACACAGGTGGGCCCTAAATCCAATGTCAGGTGTCCTTATAAGTGAAGTGAAGAAGAGTGCAAAGAAAAGGCCTGTAAAGGCAGAGGCAGAGATAAAGTTACCCGGCTATAAGCTGATGAATGCTTGAGCTGCCAGGACCTGGAACAGGGGAGGAAGGGTCCTCCCCTACAGGCTTTGGAAGCAGAGAGGTTCTGCCAACAACTTGATTTTGGACTTCTAGCCTCCAGAGAGAATAAATGTCTGTTGTTTTAAGCCACTTAGTATGGAAATTTGGTTGGCAGCTCCAGGAACCTAATACAGGGAGCTGCTGGGGGAGAAGCCCATAGATTATCTGTGAACCTCCTCAAATCCAACTAGAAGTCACCATGCCTTCTCTTAGCATGGAGTCCCTGGGAGACACTCAGCCAATGACTCATTTATTTATTCACTCAACAAACATTTGCTGATTAAGATGTCTGTCTACCCTTAATTAGTTCATAGGTTAGCAGAGAAGGTAGGCTTGTGCAAAAATACAACAGTAGCATGTGTAAGCACCACAGATGATACAAAATGCACAGGAGACTCGAGTGGGATCCCCAAAGAGCAAGCATTGCACATTCATCATCTAAGGTCACATTAGGAAGGGACAGTTTTTCCAACCTAAGAATACCAGCTTGGTGAGCAATATGCCTCCTACATATTTCTCCCCTTCTCTTCCCTCCCTCTGTAAATCAGGGAAGGGGGGGTGCAGGAAGGCAGGGAGAATTGTGAAGTGGTCTCTGTGGAAAGGGCAAGGCCCAGGCTCTCTTAAAATTCTCTCCCAAGTCTTGGGTTGAGACCACAACTGCCATCAACACAGTGGCCAGGCGACGATGCCTGTAATTTCACATGGGGGAAGTGGGATTCTAACAACATGCAGAATGCAAGTGCTGATGGGAAGCAATGGGCTGCATGAGAAAGTCTTCCATCTGAATTCTATCTATCACAGTCCTCAATTAAACATGAAGGCAAACAGGAAAAAGATCCCACAGAAAACCAACACTTTCCACTTGGTTTTCCTAAGATTGGAAAATGAAAGGCTGGTTATAATCTTCTGAAAATAAACTGTTCAAAGAATTTGCAGATTCTGAGCATGGAAGATCAAATGCTGCAATCGAAGGGAAGGAGGATGTTTAATCTAACAGGAAAAGAAAGATCCCCATTGCAGAACAATCAGAATTCACTAAGTCTGTGCTTCTGTGACAGGAAATCACCAAGTTTAACATTAGAAACATTCATTCAGAAATCCAAAGTTTTGTTTTTTTTATGGTTCTGGTCCTTAAAAAATAACGGTAGGGACCAGACCAGCAGGGGTGAAGACTAAAGAACTGAGGACATAGATACGATGTGGGTAGATGCCTACATGACATCCAGAGTCAAGTTCAAGGAGGATCCAGGGTCACCAACCCCAAGTGAAATGAAATCACACAACTGGTCAGCAGCCTTTGACTAAAACCAATTATGGGAAAGACACAATCTCTCTGGAAATATTTATAACACATACTGGCTCCATCCTTTTCTGCTCTCCAAGGAGGGCTGAATCCATTTTGCTCAACACAGCATTTTTAGACAATGTGGGTTCTATGGTTTTTGTGAAACAGAGGGAGGAATGAATTGCAAAACCAAATATAACTGGAAATGTCTTTGTAATTTTAAAATAAAATCAATGAAAACAGTTCAGACCAGGGATTGCCCTCCAAGAGTGGAAACCCAAACACAATCACTTTCTGCTGAAATATGGGTGAAGGAGCAGAAGTAAATCCAAAGAGATGAGATCCAAAACTTAAACCCAATAAACTCAGTGGTAGAAATTAAATAGGAATTATTAAAAGCTTACTAATTCTAGAGGTCAGGAGTAGAAAAACATCTATTGTCCTTTCAAATATTTATGGGCAAGCAACAAATTTGGACTTTAAAATTTTCCCACTGCTTTGTACCTACAGATATTTATGTTGTGATAAGCAATTATATCTGAGCAACCCTGTGTCTAGTAGCAAAGGAACCAAATAAACTGCAAATGCTTTGCAAACCCCCCCACCAAGGAAAGTCATGGAGTTGACCAAATTGTTCTACCAGGACAAGCACAGGTATAAAATCTGAGTAGACTATATTTACGCAACCTGTCTGAATGTATAAGAGGGAAATGGCTGAGTAAATGTAGAATAGCCACCTAACAGAATAATATGCAGCCCTTTAGAAGATGGTTATGAAGGTTGTATCACCATACAAAGACTGGTTGTGCATAATGGTAAGTGAAAAGCAAGATTAAAAATGCATAGGCACTCTTGGTAATACCACATTCAAATCTGTAGGAAAGCAGCGACTACACCAAATGTTAGCAAGAACTCTCTTTGGGGGCTAGGATTAGGTGGCATCTATTTTTTTCTTCTCTCTTTTCCAAATTTAATAATACAATTATAATGAAGAATAATGATTGATATAGATAGGTAGATAGAAAAATAGAAGCTTTTAGAAGCTTCTGGAAAAAACACAATTCTAAATTATTCTGTTAGATATCTCCTTTCTAGTAAGGATGCCAGGTGACAAGTTGCAACAGGATGAAATGAGAACTCCTTTCTTTTCCTGAATTCTCCCTTGTTTGGCTCCCTAGAGAGCAAGTTTGGGGGAAATTAGTTATGTTGGACAATTTGACACTAAGATGCCTGTGAGACTCACAAGTGGCAATGCCAGTACTGAGTCTCTAAGACTATAGTGAAGAGGATTCTTTTTACTTTAAATATTACAACCAGGGACGATGCAAGGGGCAAAAATATTTTCAGTCTAGAGATAATGGAGTTTTGACCATTTTTAGTAGAAGAAATTACAGTGAATAAAGGAGCTTGACCAGCACACTTCAGGTCTCACTTCAATGCATTTGAGCTTATCTTTAATGTTCTATCCTAGTGAAATTCCATAAGGCAAATGCAAATAACTATACAGAAATAAGATTCTTGCTTGCAGGTAGTAGAAACCAACAAGAGTTAATCTAAGCAAAGAGAGAAATTAGAAAGATATGGGGAGCACACCGAACTGAAGAAAAGGATTGAATACTAGGTATTAGAGAGGGAAGAATCAGAGAAGCTTCAGGTGTCCAGGAAATAATGGCAGCCTCTTTAGGTGGCAACCATCAAGAATAATCAGCTCTAACAGCTTCCATCCATGCAGTCAATATGCAGATTTCCAGAAGAGAGAGAGTTCTGATGGGCTTAGCTTGGTCAAGTGCTCAGATCCTGACCAAGCAGATGCAGGGCACCTCAAATGGAAGTCCCACCATCACTGCACATAATGTGGGAAGGATTTCACCTAAGGCAGGAATGAATGCCAGGGCAGAAGGAAAACCAATACCCCCTCAGTGTTCCAGACCCGGGAACACATATTTCCATATGGAGGGCTTTATACAGATGTTATGCAGAAAGAAAACAAGAGCAAGAGTTATAATTTGCTCTATGGAGGCTTCAGTAGGTTACAGTCATGTACATGGCCACTGATAAATCAATCTCCCTGCCTGAAAAAGACTTTGAGTATGCATACCACACACAAAATCTGTAGTTTGGAGCTTTAAAACACTCAAAAAAATTTAATAACAAAGACAGTGACTTTGCAGTTATGTTTATAAGCCCCAAGTTCAAAATTAAATGAACCAAATAGTAAAGGGGGAGGAACCCAACTCTTTTGAGTTAAATGCCTTGAACAGTGAAATTAACAACAGAACAAGCCCCATTGTACCATGAGGTTGTTTTATTGACTTGTTTTCTAACTCCACTTTGAACACAATGAAAGTTGTGTGTTTTTTAAATAAAACAAAATTTTTTTTTCTCTCCCAATACTACATATAAACCTCCAGGGCAAAGTAAAATAAAACCTCATTATTTCAGATTCCACTCATTCCAGAATTATAATAATTTGGCTGCGGCTGCATTGAAGCCTGACTTTGTACTCTGAGTGGTGGTTTCACTAAACAAATCAATAAGACAAACAGGATTGCTAGGAGTCATATTTAAGCAACTCAAGGAGGCTTCAGTGAGCAGTTTGTATGCAAATACAGCTGCTCATTATAGAGGCGTCTTAATGGTCATTACAGCAAAACTGGAAGGGCTTGTTAGCAGCCAGCTCACATTTCTACAGGCCCCGTATTTCTCTTAAAAGCCTTCTATAATTCAAATCTTCCTCTCATTCCAATGTTTTCACTCTGTTAGTCTAATCAAGTGATGTTTGACCATATGTTTGGGGGCAAAAAGGTAGAGAGTAAAGAATCTGTTTGCCAACCAGCCTTATAAAAAAAAGTCATGACGTGACAAAGTGAGGCAACAATAAAAAATGCTAAGTGTGTACAAATGCCAGCAATGCATCTAAGTTAGCACATGCCTTGAGTGGAATATAAAGTAATATAATCCTGGTATAAAGATGGCAAATCATTCATAATGTGCTTTCTTTAATCTGTAATCTTATTGGAGCATCATGGAGCATATGTGAGACACAAATCCAGGACATGCTCACCAATGAGGGCACATGCTCCCTTGCATTTCCCAGCCTCCCTTGTGGGGCATGTGACTCGCTCACATGAAACTGTGAGCAGAGATAATGAGCATCACTTCTGAGTCAGGGCAGTTAACAGGAAGGGTGCTTCCTCCTCCATCTTTTTCCCTTGTTGCAGTGACTTTGGAAGTCCCTTGGTGGCTCAGGACAAGATGAAGTGATCTAAGATCTGAGTCACCAGGTGAAAGAGAGATGCCAAAGACCAGCAGAAGACACTCAAGAGTTAAATTTTGCTCAAGAAAGAAATTAGGCTTAATGACTAAACCACAAAGATTTAAGAGTTGTATTAGAGACTTCGGTATAGCTTAGCCTGTTCTAACATACTAGCTGTTATTGTCCCCATCTGAAGACGAGGTGACCAAGACTCACAGAGGATATAGGACATGTTGAAAATCACATTGAGAGCAAGTAGCAGAGCCCAGAATATAACCCAGACCTTCCGATCCCAGTGCTCTTTCCCCTAAGACCCAAAATTTAAGAAGTTGCGTGAGTGCATAAATTAATGAACAGCTGGTATTCAATGACAATCTGTACAAACAACATGCTATTTCAGAAAAGATACTTCCGTTCCTAATTTGTTTGTATAATCCAGGGCCTGTTCACTGCTTCACTTGCAGGCATTAGAGAATAGAAAGGCACTACACACCAAAGAAGCCTAGAACATGCCATGAACCTCTACTGCACTTCATTCTTTTTTGTAAAGGCTTCTTCATAAAATCAAAGGAGTATTGTTAGGGGTGAGTGGTGAGAACAGCCTTGGGAATAAAAAAAATGTAAATATAAGTCCAATTTTTCATTCTGCCAAACTCAAACAAACATCATTTTAATGACCTGGCAGCCCCCACAAATTCAGCAGCCACCAGTCAAATAAAAAGCCCATTCATTTAGGAAAAGAAGTGTCAACACAGGCATTTAACATAAGTCAGGTTTCAATGGCAGAGTGACCCTGTGTCTGGTGACAGGAATCTGTGGGCCAGGGTTAGCTAAGCAGCGTCACCAAATCAAATGTAAAGAACATATAGAAACCATCCCTCCGTCCCTGACCCAACTCTCCCATTATCTAGGGACAAATTTTGATGTAAATATGTGAAACTTACAACTTCCAAAGGACTCTATAAATTCTCAGTCTGAAAGGGAATGTCTCCATCAGTGTTCACAAGTAGTGAAAAGTACTGACTACCAACTTCTCTTGGTAAGAAATACAAGTTGGCATAGGCTATCCAGAACAATACAATGTATGCCTTGTAAAACTACAAAGCTCCTACAAGAAAACAGGAATACATCTTTATGACCTTGGAAGAGGCAAAGATGATTTAAAGAGGACACAGAAAGCATTAAACATCAAAGGAAAAAGCAATTATTGAACAAAGTCAAAATTTTACATATCTGCTTGGCAACAGACGCTGAGAAAATGAAAAAGCAAGCCGCAGACTGGGAGCAAACATTTGCAACACACAGATCTGATAAAGGACTTGATTCTGGAATATGTAAAGAATGCATATAGCCCAATAATAAAAAGACAAACAACCCAATAAAAATGAGCAAAATATTTGAACAGACATTCAGCAAGGAAAATATTCAAATGGCCAGTAAGCACATGAAAGAGTACTCAATATCATTAGTCATCAGGGAAATGTAAATTAAAACTATAAGGCAACATTGCTATATACCCACCAGAATGGCTAAAATGAAAAAAAAATTGAAAACACCAGATATTGAGCTATCAGATCTCTAATACATTGCTGGTGAGGGTGTAAAATGGTGTAACCACTTCTGTTACATAGTTAAATGTACAGCTATCCTATGGCTCAGCAGTCTCTCCTAGGTATTTATCTAAGAGAAATGAAAACACATGCCCACAAGAAGACTTGTTCATAGCAGCTTTATTCATAATAGCTACATACTGTAAACCACTCAGGTGTCGATCAGTAATAGAATGGATAAACAAATTGTGATAGAGTCATTACGATGGAGTACTACATGGCCATAAAAACATACAAACTGCAGAGACATGAAACAGTATGGATGAATCTCCCAAACATTAAGCTGAGTGGAAGAAGTCACATATACAACAGTATACACATCCGACAACTCCATCTATATGGAGTTTTTAATATGAGAAAATTAATACATGGCCATAGAAATCAAAGCAGTTATTGCTTCTCGAGTTGGGAATGTGGTTTATTGGGAAGGGGTACAAGGATACCTCTGGGATGATGGAAATATTCTGTCTCTTGCTGGGGGTTACACAGGTATACGCATTTATCAAAACTGATGGAACAAAACACTTAAAATCCGTGTGTTTTCACTAAATGTAAATTATCCTTTGGTTTTTAAAAAGCACTGAAAAAAAAGAATTACTTCTATTTTAGGCCAAGACTAAGAACAGACCTCTAGAGAGCTGTAGAAACGTTAAGAGGACAACATGGCACCAGAAACAAAGGCTTCACCCAGACCACCGCCAGGGGGAGGTGGCAGAGGGTTTCTCTCCAGCAAATTCGCAGTCATAGGCCAGGGCAGGATATTATGATGAAATTAATCAACTTGCACACCACAGTGATTGCGCATCTTTGAGGGCATCCATTAGACTAACGCCGGTGAAGATGACTCCTGTGTGCTTTGTCAGACCTTCTCAGTTGCGCTCTTCCTCGGGGCACCACCACGATGAGTGCAGCAAAGGCCCAGGCCAGCTTCCCCAGGGGCAGCCTGATGGTGCCTAACCATGCCCCACACCCATTTTCTCTCTATCCTGGAGCTTCTCTGAGGCCCTGAGGTGGGACGAAGAACACACAGGGGCATCCAGGAGATGCAGATGAGTGGAGCCCTCAGGGCCACCTTGGCCAGTGCTGGGCAGGAGTTGGTGGACTAATGTGTCCCTCGGCATGGCTTGTGCAGACATTTCTGAGATGCACTTAGTTGCCCACACAGTGGTCATCTCAGTAACATGTCCCCTCACTGACTTTCCCTTATTCACTCCTCCATCGTTCACTCCTGCTTCCTGGGATCAGTGTTTAAGTAAACCATCTTTGTGCAAATCTTTGTCTCAGTCTCCGCTTTCAGGAGAACTGAGGCTGGACAAAACTTGTGAATATATATGTACAGAAATACACATGTCCATACACAAATGCTTCCCTGGGTGCCGAAACCTTGTATAACACAGACCCCTATCCAACTGGCTGCTTGCCTGGAATGCTGTCCCTGGTATAAACTAGAGAGACTGATGGCCTCCTGCTGACAGTCAGCTCTTGCTCACACGCACACCTTGATAGGAAACATAACAAGAATCATTACCCAACACCCACACCAGAACCACTGCCTTTCTATATAAATAAGGAACCCCCCCCTTGGGCTGAATTCAACCCCAAAAGTGCAGGGTCACTGCGGTTCTGCCACTGACTCATAACCGGACCATCCACCAGATAACATGGCTTCCAGGGGCACCGATCATATCAAAGAAAAAATTCAAAACTTGTGATTTCTGCTTTCAAATGGCTGTTTTCCTCATGCACAGTGAGTTATGGTGAAGCAATAAACCAGTATGGAAAGAACACCCACATGGCAAGCACTGTTTCTGGCTGCATCTCTTAGGTTCCATGGTCCAGCCAATCCTCACCCAACACAAAAGAGGGTACTCTTTGCCTTATTCTTTCTTTATCTAATACCTTGTCGTACAAAAAGGGAGGGTATTCTCAAGGGCAGAGGAGGTTGGGGCCTTCAGGGTTCGTACATCCCTTTCCATTTATCTTCTGTTTATATAGTACAGACAATGTGGCTTCAGGGGAACATTTTCAGGCAAGGAGTTTTACCCTTTGTGTTTCTGTCTTTATCCTGAAAAGTAACTCACTTTTTTTTTCTTCTTTTGGCTTGAAAGGAAACTAGTTAGTGAAAGACAGTGTAAATATGACAAAACCTCTTCAGCACAGGTAGTTCATTAAAATCAAATGGCTTGTTACAACAGGCTTTCAGCTGAATTGCTTAATGTATGTTTTATAAAATTTTACAAGGCATCTGCCAATGTTTAGCCGGAGTCGCAGGTTGGTGTGTTGGTTTTCCTCCGCAGGGAAGATTCTAGAAAATGGTAATGGGATGTGAAGACAATTATGTAGGAGCATGTTGATGAAAACTGGAAAAATAGATGAGAAGCTATTAAATCTGCCAGGATTGGAGCCAGCCTCTAACCCTGCAGAGACAGATAGGCTTGGGATCTGTCAAGGCACGTTAAGATCAAGGCCATGAAGAATCCAGCGGCTTCCGTCCTAATTGGAGCCACTGCTCCCAGTTCCACTGAGTTCTCACCCCAGACATGGGCAGTAGCAGAGGCACAGAGACGCCAGCAGAAGTGCAATTCATATTTTGGAGTTCCCATGGCATGAAGGAGGGGATGAAATGCACCCTGATTTTGTGGTTACAAGTGAGCCTGAAAGAGACTCTGGGTCTCATTCCTTCGAAAGAGGATCCAAATCTCTCCTGGGAAGAAAATCTACCATTAACATGAGTAATGAATTGCTCATGACTTCAGGTGCCCAGCTTAAACAGTAAGAATTGTTCGTGAGTGTGGCATCTGAGGCCATCCCTGCACACACCAGCTGGTTTCATGATTCCATGTGTTTGCTCCTCCTGCCCCTCCATCCCAAAATGCCACTCCTCTCCTTGTCCCCAGACCAACACTCCTCATCTTTCAAGGCACAGCTCCTGGGTCACCTTCTCAAGGAAATTTTCCATTCCAGCTTTACCACTTGAAACTAGATGGGCCACTTTCCTCTTGGGTATTCCCACTGTACCCTGCATATCCTTCCATCGTAGAGCTCACAGTACTAGAAATCAAATTCCTTATGGGGATAGAAGCTGACTCATTTCTGCATCCTCACTGCTTAGTACAACTATTAGCACACAGTATGTGTTACAACTAAATGGATGAATATTATTTTAGACAACTTGATTTCTTTACTTGAGAAAGTGAGAAAATATTGGAAGATGGCTGCCTTGAAAAACACTTGGAAGTATTCAGGGCTACACTCATCTCCAGACTCCAGAATACTGCATTTAAAGCCCTGATAAAACCACAGGGGAAAATACACTGCAAAATCACAGAGGTGTCCCCTGCCCAAGGAACCAAAATCAATGCAGCCTTAATCCACAGGCTGCTCCTGGTACCCCTTCTCATTTCCTGATTAAATGCACACTGGCTCCCAGAAGAAAAACGCAGCTAGGAGAGATGAAGGAGGAAGATAAGGGAAAACCATTTGGATAGCACATAATGAGGCTCTGAAAGTTTGGACTTCTCTAACTTATGAAAATATTCCCCGTGGAAGAGTCTCTGAGAGAGAAACACACTTTGATCCTAAACATGACCTCTCGTGGAATCCAAAGGGTAGTGTTTGAAAACACAAAGGTCCTAAAAACCCATGGATCCACTGGCCCCTTAGAGATATTTGCACTCCTCCTGTCTTCTTTCTAACCAGGTAGCAATTGTACAACAGCCTCACTCAAAGACTGAGAAATGACCTTGAGCAAAACTCAGAGGCAAGCAAAATAGGGAAGGAACCAGCGCACAGGAAAGAATATGATTTAGAAATACTTTTCCTCCTATGAGAGGAACAGCTAGTTATTTTGCCACATTAAAAACAATGGTTTCTTGCAACTCATCAAAGAGATAAATCAGAGCACGCCAGACCTCTTCATTATGCCCATGGTCTGACAAACTCCTAAAGACCTTGGGAGTCAATTTCTGAGCAGGCAAAGGGATTCAGGCTGCACGATCCCCACGGGAGGGAAGGCTAAGTCAGCCGGAAAAAGGTAGAGCTGCGCCGTCCTGTAAGCGGAGTGCAGACAAGCGTGGATAATTTTAACTCCCAATACAGCTGGACTGACCACTAAGCTGTCGCCTCATATCGAGCTTGTAACTGAGAAACCACAATTATCCTTTTGAGCACATTTACGAGGAAGCACAGGGAGCCCAAGGCGTTACGGGTGAGACTATTTAGAGCAGGTGGATTGGGGCAATGAGTGAGGATTGTCACACGTGGTTCCCTGCAGAGAAGGGAAAGGAAGCCAGAAGGCCAGCTCCATGGCAGCCTGTGCCACAAAAGAGACAGAAGGAGAAGAGGCAGGGATGAAGAGGAAACGAAAAGGAAATATAATGGAGGGAGGCAAATGACAATTGCGGACTTCTTTAGAAGTGTCAACGGCTTCCAAAGACGGATCCATCCGTCTTTGAGGCCAACGAGGTCACTGCTGTGAGAAATGAGAAAACCCGTTTTTTCCCTTCTCTTTTTTCCCCCTTGTGCAGGAATAGTAACCCCCAACAAAATCCACTTCTCTTCCTTTCTAATTTCTAAGCCTCAGGCAGCAACACATGCGATTTTATCTGTAGCTCCATCCTATACTGAACTACAACCTCAGAATATGATATGGATTCCTGACACTTGCTGACATGTTTTGGATCATTAAGATAATGAATCACTTACATTCTGCAAATTCCTTTAAAACTTTTCCAAAGAAATAATTCATGAGTGCTGCCTCCAGTTTGGAAGCACAGACAACTCCTGTATTCACTTGCCCTAAGTAACTCCGGAGTTCCAATCAAGAAAGACAATGAAGCAGGAAAACTCTGTGCTTTCACCATTACATGATTTTACTACTTGTTCCCACTTAAAAATGCTGGAAAATGCAAAGCCCCACACGTTTCACCTTGATCATAACTGCTGTGTGTGTGTGTGTGTGTGTGTGTGTGTGTGGCAATTTTGGATTTGGGGGATTGATAAACCAGAGCACTGATTTGTTTTCCATCACCTGAAGACTTTTAAACTTAAGGCATTCCCTGGGCAGGGCAAAAGATTTAGTCAATTTCTACAAATAAAGTCAGACATGAAATGTCTACTAACCTCAGACATTTCAAAATTCAACGTGACAATGAGGGAAGTGCCTGGGGGTGGAATAACAAGATGCATGAGGCTGGGAGGAAAGATCACAGAATCCAGAGAATAACAAGATGCATGAGGCTGGGAGGAAAGATCACAGAATCCAGAGAATAACAAGATGCATGAGGCTGGGAGGAAAGATCACAGAATCCAGAGAATGGGGCCATACTAGCCCCAAGATCCTACCCCCAGAACTCCGGTAGTGTGACACTGAGTCCCTTCCTTCCCTAAGCGTTCCTGCTTAGCACCCCCAGGGAATTCTACGTTAAGAAAGGAAGTCCCAAACTTCACGGACGAGATCAGCAAGCAAATGAGACCTATCTGTACTTTGTTCGTCTGTACCTTGCTTTTCATTGGAATACATCTATTCCATGAAGCCAGGATGTCTGTATGCACATTTAAAACTTAGAAAATCATCTTTCTTGGTTTTTCCTTTAAATGGGACAAGAGAATTGAAGTATTAAGTCCAGCATGGAATTTCAGTTCCCTGTCCTTTTGACCTCCCTGATTCCAGAGGTTCTCACAATGGGCTCCCTGGACCATCAGCATCAGCTACATCTGAGAGCTTGTTAGAGATGCAGATTCTCAGGAACCCCACCTGCCCCCAGCCCACCATTCCTGACTGATTCAGAAACTGGGGACAGACCCCACAATGCATGTTGTCATAAATTCTCCCAATATTCTGACACTCACTGAAGTATGAGAACCACTGCTCCGTGTTAACAGACTCCCTTCCTTAGAATTTCCCCTATTGAGAGACTAACTCTCACTGCAGTGAGACTAAGAGGGAGACGGCTCCACCATGTGCTCTTAGGGAAACTGACTCTTGGGTTTCCCCTTTCGGTCTGTTTACGGGTCTGCTTTCTTCTTCCCATTTATTTGATGGGCATGTGTTGAACCTAGAACAATATTTCTCTATAAACAGTGTCAGCATCTCGTGCTAACTTCTGAAAAACTTTTTTAGCCATTTCAGGTAAAAATCCCCCACGTGGCGTTAACACCCAGAACTCTGGGGCATGTTATGATTGCTTTGCAGACAGGAAGTGACTGCAGGATTAACACTATCCAGAAGTGAGTGGTGATAAACTCTGGCACTGCTACAGAAAAGAAAAAGCAGGCTTGGAGACACAGGAACTCAAAGAATACATTCTGCAGTTGAGAGGAAAAACCCACACAAATTCAAAACAAAACCAGTTCAAATAAACCTCATTCTTTGCCATCTATAAACAGAGTAAGTTCAAGGGAGACTCTTTTGGCCCCAACAAGAACCATGGAATGAGATAAGATGTTTTCTCCTTTATTTTAATGTGTGGAGTGCAGTGGCGCCCCATTATGAAGGCATTTCAAATATCCATTAATGATTTAATTGACTGAGTCCCTGTCTTCCCCGACTGCCATATTGAGTTTATCTGTTCAGAACTTCCTGCTTTTATCTTAAGTCTCTGGCAGCTTAATGAAGGCTGTATGTCAGCAAACACTATTTTCTTAAAAATTGGAGGATAAACTTACAAGGAATAAACACTCTTTTAGATGCTAGAGGTCACTCATGCCCCAACTTGACCTGAATGCCTGACACAGCTGCTTCAAGAGGTACACGTGGCTCATGTGCACATAGGGCATTGTTGTGGGGGGTGCCTAAAATGCAATCTGATTAATGAATTTACCTTCTTCCCATCCCAGGTACCAGTCAGAATAGTCAACATGAAAATCTTTTTTCAAATAGATTTCCTAATCTGCACCAACATAGAATTCCTACAGGAAAGTCAGTGTAGGATTTTTTTTTCTCATAAAAAGCAATGCTCACTTCCAGTCTGTTGTGACATATCTGAACTGTTAGATCTGGCTGTGTCTTCTAGGGACAGTACTTGGAATTCTCAGTAACCCAGCTAAACTCCTTTTGATGAGTTCAGGGGAATCGGCGTGTTTGTGTTGGCTTGCTGGGCCTTTAAGGCTCGCAGACTTAGCCGACTCAGGCACCAATCGGCAGCCGGAGAAGGCATTAGTCTCCCCCTCGTGTCTACCCCACAGGTTTCATGGTCAAGACCAATGCCAGGGAGTTGGAGTGATTACTTGCTTTAGGAAAACAAAAGCCAACAACCCAAGAATTGGCATCCCCAAGAAAGGGTCAGTAGGCCTCGGTGCTGTAATGGATGTAACAAATATTTAAATAAGGATAATACAAAAATGTGTTCACTCATTTTGATTTATTTCCAGTGACTTGGCTTTCACTCCACTGAGTGGTTCACAAATTCAGACTTGATTTCTGCTGGCTCATTTAGCCACACTGCTTCTCTTTTCCTTCCTTCTACATGCCTGTCAATCATATTTCTTAGTCCCTTCCAAAAGGACCACAAAGCAATATCCCTGATGAACGTGGATACAAAAATACTCAACAAAATATTAGCAAACTGAATTCAAAAATACATCAAGAGGATCATACACCATGATCAAGTGGGATTCATCCCAGGGATGCAAGGATGGTACAACATTCGAAAATCCATCAACATCATCCACCACATCAACAAAAAGAAGAACAAAAACCACATGATCATCTCCATAGATGCTGAAAAAGCATTTGACAAAATTCAGCATCCATTCATGATTAAAACTCTCAACAAAATGGGTATAGAGGGCAAGTACCTCAACATCATAAAGGCCATATATGACAAACCCACAGCTAACATCATACTTAACAGCGAGAAGCTGAAAGCTTTTCATCTAAGATCGGGAACAAGACAGGGATGCCCACTCTCTCCACTGTTATTCAACAGAGTACTGGAGGTCCTAGCCATGGCAATCAGACAAAACAAAGACATACAAGGCATCCAGATTGGTAAAGAAGAAGTCAAATTGTCACTATTTGCAGATGACATGATACTGTACATAAAAAACCCTAAAGACTCCACTCCAAAACTACTAGAACTAATATCTGAATTCAGCAAAGTTGCAGGATACAAAATTAACACACAGAAATCTGTTGCTTTCCTATACACTAATGATGAACTAACAGAAAGAGAAATCAGAAAAACAATTCCATTCACAATTGCATCAAAAAGAATAAAATACCTAGGAATAAACCTAACGAAGGAAGTGAAAGACCTGTACTCTGAAAACTACAAGACACTCCTAAGAGAAATTAAAGAGGACACTAACAAATGGAAATGCATCCCATGCTCTTGGCTAGGAAGAATAAATATTGTCAAAATGGCTATACTACCTAAAGCAATCTACAGATTCAATGCAATCCCTATCAAACTACCAACAGCTTTCTTCAATGAACTGGAACAAATAATTCTAAAATTCATGTGGAACCACAAAAGACCCCGAATAGCCAAAGCAATCCTGAGAAGGAGGAATAAAACAGGGGGAATTACGCTCCCTGACTTCAAGCTCTACTACAAAGCCACAGTAATCAAGACAATTTGGTATTGGCACAAAAACAGACCCACGGACTAGTGGAACAGAATAGAAAATCCAAACATTAACCCAAACATATACAGTCAATTAATATTTGATAAAGGAGCCTTGTATATACAATGCAGAGATGACAGCCTCTTCAGCAGCTGGTGTTGGAAAAACTGGACAGCTACATGTAAGAGAATGAAACTGGACTACTCAAGGTGGATCAAAGACCTGAATGTAAGTCATGAAACCATAAAACTCTTAGAAAAAAACATAGGCAAAAATCTCTTGGACATAAACATGAGCGACTTCTTCATGAACATATCTCCCCGGGCAAGGGAAACAAAAGCAAAAATGAACAAGTGGGACTATATCAAGCTGAAAAGCTTCTGTACAGCAAAGGACACCATCAGTAGAACAAAAAGACATCCTACAGTATGGGAGAATATATTCATAAAAACGTATCTGATAAAGGGTTGACATCCAAAATATATAAAGAACTCATGCACCTTAACAAACAGAAAGCAAATAATCCAATTAAGAAATGGGCAGAGGACATGAATAGACACTTCTCCAAAGAAGAAATTCAGATGGCCAACAGGCACATGAAAAGATGCTCCACATAGCTAATCATCAGAGAAATGCAGATTAAAACCACAATGAGATATCACCTCACACCAGTGAGGATGGCCAACATCCAAAACACAAACAACAACAAATGTTGGCGAGGGTGTGGAGAAAAGGCAACCCTTCTACACTGCTGGTGGGAATGCAAATTAGTTCAACCATTGTGGAAAGCAGTATGGAGGTTCCTCAAAAAACTCAAAATAGAAATACCATTTGACCCAGGAATTCCACTCTTAGGAATTTAACCTAAGAATGCAGCAGCCCAGTTTGAAAAAGACGGATGCACCCCTATGTTTATCGTAGCACTATTTACAATAGCCAAGAAATGGAAGCAACCTAAGTGTCCATCAGTAGATGAATGGATAAAGAAGAAGTGGTACAGATACACAATGGAATATTATTCAGCCATAAGAAGAAAACAAATCCTACCATTTGCAACAAAATGGATGCAGCTAGAGGGTATTATGCTCAGTGAAATAAGCCAAGCCGAAAAAGACAAGTATCAAATGATTTCACTCATATGTGGAGTATAAGAACTAAGAAAAAAACTGAAGGAACAAAACAGCAGCAGACTCACAGAACCCCAGAACGGACTAATAGTTACCAAAGGGAAAGGGACTGGGGAGGATGGGTGGGAAGGGAGGTACAAGGGGGAAAAAGGGGCATTACGATTAGCAAATGTAATGTTAGGGGGACACGGGGAGGGCTGTACAACTCAGAGAAGACAAGTAGTGACTCTACAGCATCTCACTATGCTGATGGACAGTGACTGTAATGGGGTTGGTGGGGGGGACTGGATGAAGGGGGTACTTTAATCACCATAATATTGCACATGTAATTGTAGATTAATGATACCAAAATAATTTTTTAAGAAAAGGACCACAAAGGATAGCACCAGAGAGATGCTCCATCTATCACCTGACTACATACTAAGCGGTTATATGACGCAGGGAACCTAAGCCAAGCTCCTGTATGATTCCAAGGAAAAGTCAGGGTTCTAGAAAGACTGGTCCAGGCCACAGTGAATGCCCAGGCCCAGTTCAATCCTGACCATCAGAGTAGGTTCTTCTCTTCCCAAAGCTTGAGTCCTATAGGGATGAAGAAGATGAGAAGCTCTTTGAACGTTGAACTGCAATGTGTCTCAGTAGGAAGGGCCCCAAGAGATCCCCTGATTTTGTCAGGAAGCAGAGGCTGGCCTGTGATAAAGAGAATTTCCCCAAATCCCCAACAAGTGTACAGGGAAAAGCCAGAAAGGAGGGATACTGGCTTGGGGGACACCCTGTTCTCTCCCTGGCCCATCTGCCTGCCTGCATGCATGCATGCATGCTGCAGCTGAACCCTAAGTAAACCCTCAAACACAGTCGGGGACTGTTCTGAAGGTTGCTGGGAAATAACCCCAGTACTTTCCTTGGGTGGAGGGAAGTATGAGGGAAAGATAGAGAGGTGCCTAGTAGGAGGACTAGCTACACAGACTGGTGTTAGTACCCACTGGTGCATTCCCACACACCCTGTCTTAGGAAGTCAAGGTGCACCAATGTGTCTCCCAACATTTTTCCATGAAAAAGTTTCCATGGGCACTTCCAGCACCCCTTTAAGATTACTGGTTGTGTTCTTGCCACCACACCCACTGGTCTCACAAGAGGACACAAAAAAAACAACTGCGTTGAACAACATTTCTTCTTTCATCTCAAGTAACTACCATTGACTGACCACATACTATGCACCAGGAGCTACACAGGTACATTTCCTAACTTGATCCTTGCAAAATCTTCTAACCGCTCCCTAAGTACTATTATCCTTGCATTACATTGCTCTTTTATTTTTGGTTTGTTTATTCAACTGGACTGAGTTCCACAAGAGAGGTAACCCTTTCCTCTTGTCTGCAGCTCTATTCCCAGCTCCTAAACACATAGCAGGTATTGAGTAAGTGCTTGCTAAATGAATGAAGAACTTCTCATCTCATAGGCAAGGAAACTGAGGCTCAGAGGGGAGGGGAAGTAATTTGTTCAAGGCCAACCCAGCTATCTAGAGGTAAAGTTGCTTCCAAACACAGGTATATTTTTATAATTAGATACAAAGATATGTTCATGCTCAAGGGAACTGGAAACTCAAGAGTCCCAATTATTCTATCCAAGGTCTGTTTAGCCCAGGTGTGCTTACTAAAAAGGCCCCGACCTCTGCGACCCCTGAACTTGTCATTCTAAGAAACTACAAAATTTAATACTTTTAATAGATGGAGAATTCTACCTTAATGACATGTTTCTACTACTCAAGACACTGGTAATTTGTTGAGAAATAGCATCTACTACTACTAATCTTACTTCCAGGACAGAGACTAAATCAACCCTAAACCCAGAGGAAGAACACTGGGATTTCAGAAGACCTGTATAGTGTGACGGATTCTGTGTATGCCCACAATAGTGAGAAGAATTATTAATAGGAAATCTGCTAAATGCCTAGAATGATAGCCTTCCACGGTATCATCACCATTAGAAATGTGGATAAGAGAAAAACTGATAAGGGTGAGAAATAAAGACTGCCTGAGGAACTATAAACGGGCTTAGACTATGAACAGTTAGTGAACAAAGGCTATTTTCCAGATGCTCCGTGTCTTCCTAGAATAACTGAAGCCGAAACCTGCCTCGTGGACGATGTAGTGAATTAAAATTACAAAGGTGAATTCCCTCGTGAGGGGGTCAAAAGGAGGTGGGGAAACACTACAACCAAGAGTTTTCTGAAAATGGGGCCAATTACACCAGGACAGATGTAACCTAAACTTGAAGCAGGAGTTGGATAGGCTGGCCTCTTAGAGGGCCCATATTGTTTATTTTTTACTTTAGGAGGGAATAAAGGCCACCTCAGAAGAGAAAGTCCCTGCCATTCAATTAACCTGCTTTGTACCATGTTGTAAATAAAATTTAAGGAAGCTAACAGACTCTTAATGAAAAAAATAAATCTTGAGAAGTTATTATCTGGGAAACCTGGACATTGTCTGAGGACCTGGTTGCCTGTAACAACCTCACTTGCCTGGTGGGATTGCCAAGGGATCAGATATCAGACCATAAAGTTGTTAATATAACCGATGCAGCTTGATGGAAGGGAAAGCATCAGTCAATTAGAAAGTCTGTGTGGGGTACGGGGTGGCCTGCTCTAAAGCCTTGATTCTGAAAACAGAAGGTCTTCAGGGAATTTTCCTACAGGCTGCACTGGGAGGCCAAGTAAAACCAGGTGCACCGAACAGGTGATGAGCGCTAGACTGGACCTCCCTAAATTAAGCATGTACACACTTCTTTCCTCTGAACTGTGGCAACAAGAAATTTATTTCTTTTTTTCAGTGGTGACTTCCAGGTTTAAAAACCTCTTATTTTGAGAGTCTATGTTTGGTGGCAAACAGAAACCTAGAAAAGACACATGGGCAGAAGTGTAAAAGTGTAGAGTTATTTTGCCTTGCTTTCTGGATTTCAGAACAGATGGCTGGATTTATCTTATGACTTGGTTCAAGCCCAGTTATCATCCATCCAGGCAAGTCTGTGCTCTTACGTTATTTACTGATTGCCTTTTTTTCTCTCTCATTTCCCACTCCCTTTCCCATCCCCTCAAAGGCAACAGTTCTCCTACATTTAACATGTATCCTCCAATTTGTAGGTATATCTCTAACAAAGAATTATTTTGCGTGTGTACATGCATACTGTAATTTACACAAATGGCAATGGACCCTGAACCACCTTTATTTCCTCTTTTCTAATTCAGTGCTGTTTTAAGCTCTATCCCTGTTGCTCTGAGCGCATCAATTTTGTGATCTCTACCTGCTGTGCTGTGTTTCATGACATCCATCCACCACTTTTTGCACTATTTGCCCTCTAGTTGACACACAGGTTGACTTCACAAATAGTAGCATAGAACATTTTCATCTATGTCTTCCTCCGGATCCATGCAAAGATTTTTTTTTTGAGATTACCCATAAGTGGGATTCTGAGTCCTTCATAAACACATACATTATTTGAGTAAGCCTCCTCCCAGTTCTTCTGGACATCTGAGCAGTTCCCAGTCCCACCAACAGGACAAAAGTATTCCTATTTTCCCATATTCTACCAACTCATGCATTAGCCAATTAAATTGGTTACAATTTTTGCCAGTTAAAATAGGAATCAAATGTAATCATATTCTTAATTCACATTTCTCTGAATATTACTGAGTTTGAGCATCTCTTCATGTATTTATTAGCCATTCAGGTTCATATCCTTCATCCATGTTTCTCTGTAGACTTTTCTCTCTTTTTATTTATTGGCAGAGTTCCTTAGATTCTACATATTGGTCTTTTATTGGTCTTACACACTGCAGATGTTTTCCTAATCTCTCCTCTGTCTGTTAATTTTGTGTTGTCTTTTTTTACATGTAACTTTTTAAGTTTTGTATAATCTGAAAAACCAGTTATTCACCTAATGCTTTGTTCTTCTGAGGTCATTGTGAAGAAGTCCTTCCTTTCCCCTAGGTCCTATATTTTCTCGTATTAAGATTCTAGTTTTACTTTTCACATTTGGGCTTTCCATCCATCCAGGGTCCACTTTGTATATGGTGTAAGGTAGGGATCCAGCTTTGTTTTTCTCTATATAATGAGTCAATTCTCTTAGCACCTTCTGTTAAGTAATTTGTCCTGTTGCCCACCAACCTTTATCATATCAAGTTGCTATATATGTATATGTATATATAGGAATAGGTCTATAAATTATCTCTGTTCAATCTGTCTACTTATTTCTTCTTGTACCAATAACACACTATTTTTATTTCTATGTGTTTGTATTATGTCTTAATATCTGGTAATGGAAGTCAGTCTTCTTTTTTCTAAAGTAATTTAGCTATTCATAGACATATTCTTCTGTATATAGAATAACCTTGTCACATCCCTTTTAAAAAATCTAACTGGACTTTTGTTTGGGATAACTCTGAAATTATATGTTAGTTTGAAGAGAACTGATATCTTCATGTTAAAGCATTCCATTCATCAGCATGGAGTACCTCTCCATTTAGTCATATTTTCCTAAAATGTTTTCCATGGATACTATGTATATTCCCTATTAATTCCTAGATAATTTAAATTTTTTGTTGCCATCATGAAGATATGTTGTTTCCTATTTTATTTTCTGATTGGCTCCTGGTGGTATGAAAGGATGCAAATGATTTTTATGAGTTTATCAGTGTCTTGCAAATTTCCTGAGCTTCTTTATTCTAATCTTTTTCTGTTAATTTTTATAGATTTCTATTTAGATCATATCATAGGCAAATGATAATTTAATCCCTCCCTCCCTCCCAAGTCTTTAGACTGATGTTGTTTTGGTTTGGTTTGGTTTGATTGTACAGAGTTAGCTCAGACCTTCAACACTATGTTAAACAGCAGTAACATATGTTCCTAATCTTAAAGGGGATGAGTCCAGAGTTTCTCTGAAGTATGTTATCTACTGTAGGTCAGGGCATAAATTTTTACCAAATTAAGGAAGTTCCCTTCTACATATATTTGCAGGATTTCTTTTTTGTCACAAATTGATGTTGAACTTTATAAAAATGCATTTTTATGTCTGAGATGATAAAGTGATTTCTCTCCTTTGCATTAATGTAGTAATACATTTTCTGAGGTTGAACCATCTTTGCTTTTCTGGGCTAAACTCCCCATGATCACCTGTTACCTTTACCCTTTTATATTTGTCACTAATATTTCATTTTGCATTTTTACACCTATGCTCAAATGCCAAATGGTCTTTTGTACTAACTCTGACAGAATTTGGAGTTAATAATACACTAGTCTCATTAAATGATTTTTAATGCTTTCATTTTTTCTGTTTCCCAGAGTTGTCTATTTTTTGTTTTTACTTGTTGAATTTACCTATAAAACCACTGGATCTGGAGCTTTTGTGGGGGAAACAAGCTTGATTGCCATTTTAATTTCATTATTTTTATTTTTACTTATCTATTCAACTTTTTCAGTTTCTCTTACACAATTTTGGCATATTTTTTTCAAAAATTTCATCTATTTCATGTAGTTTTCAAATCTGTTGATGGATACCTTTTTATAATATTCTTTTATATTTTTTCTCATCTGTGTCTATTTTATTTCCCTTTCACTCTTATTTTTATTTGTTATATTCTGCATTAAATAGGATACTTTGGAATCAGAAACATCCTTGGTGGCATCATTTTTCATGGATAATCCAGTCTCTAAACAAAATGTACCTTTACTGTTTGTTGGATATAGAATTCCACACATATCTATTAGTTCCTCACCTTAGTGTATTATTCAGATCTTTTATATCTTCGCTTATCTTTGGTCTCCTTAACCCATCAGTTTGAGATAGCTGTTTTAAAATTACTGTTCACAATTGCTGACTTACGTATTTCTTTCCATACTTCTAACACTTGTCATTTTATGTATTTTAAAGCTATGTTATCAGGTGAATATGTTCATTATGACTATGTATTCTTATTCTATTGTTACACATCCCTCTTTGCATCTAATGGTTTTCACTTTTAATTTTATTTTATTTCATCAGGTATTAATATTGCTATTCCAGCTTTTGGTTCACATTTTTGTAGGCTATATATTCATTCATCCTTTTGTTACTAGTCTTATCAGGTTATTTTCTTTCACTACTCTCTTATTGACACAATATTGCCAGATTTTATGTTCTGTATCCCAACTGAGTACTTCTGTCTTTTGATTGGTGAGTTAATATTTATAGTAATTTCTGCTACATTAGGATTCACTTCTGCCATCTCATTTTACTTTTTTTCCCCAATAACTATAATTTGTTGTTTTTTCTTCTCCTTTCCTGCCTTCCATTGCATAGGTCAAACTTTTTGTTTGAAAGTTATATATTCTGTTTTTGTTTTCCAATAGTTGCTCCTAACTTATTAAGATTCACAATTACATTTTCCCCACTCATTTCTTTAACTCATTAATACTTATATCTTGTACTGAACAAACCAAGTGCTTTGGCATGCTTTCACCTGCCTTCCCTAGCCATCATCTCTAGATTCATTAGGTTTCAAATTTTAGGTCTGGGCTGTTATGCACATCAACATGTGCATAACAGGTCTACGGACATGCACCGGTCTCTCTTCAAAGACACTTTACTGGGTTCTTTCTTCTTAAAGAAACTTCAAAGCGTGTACATTAGAGAGCAGACTGCTTTCTCCTGGTATGGTTGTTGACTCATAGGCAATTAACAAAAATAAACTTGACATTGAATGAACACCAAATCAACACAAACAACAATTTAGCCTTGGAAACTTCATGGGTAAGAAGGAAAGGTTTCACCATCCACAAAAAACAAGGGATCCCACCTCACTGTGTGACAATATCCAAGAATGCTGCATGATCCAAGCCCAAGCCACCCTCTTCTAAACAGCAAGGCACCTCTGTTCACAAATTCTAAGTAGAAAGTACACATTAAACAAATATACATCAAGCCAAGACATGCCCATAGTATATCATTTCATACATGTATACTGCAGTCTGTCTGTACCTCTTGGTAGTTATATGTGCAGGTCTAACCCATATACATACTCATGCATGCTCTAAGCTGTATTTTCAGAATACAATAATCAAACCAAATCATGCAATATTTATTTTTAACCTAGCAGCCAATATTAGTGCTAACACTGAGATTTAACATCAAACAAAAACTATTCTGCTCAAAGAGAACCAACATCTGAATCAAAGATCCATAAGCTTTTCTGAGGCCTCAATTCACAGATCTTCATATCAGCCAATGCATTTAGCCCAGGCCTTTCCTTCCATGGGTTCTGTAAATTCTTTCTTAAATCCTCACATAATTGGAATCTCCCCAGGCTTCACAAGCCTTTGGATAAAAATGAGATTATATTAAACTCATGCCCAGACTCTTCTGGCTCCAAAACTCCAGCAAGAGATCAGCCCTCACCTTGGCCTTCCTTGGTCTCTTCCGAGAGACCAGAGAAGACCCTCCCTTACTTCTCTGGCCACTGGTTGACACCCTCTCCCCACATGGTGCTTCCACCTTCACTGCCAGGATACTGTCATGCTGCTTTGATAGGACCTCCCTATATACTGGGGAGGGACGGGGAGCCACCTGCCCATCTAAGCTCTGTGGTGCCCCAGCATCTTCAAGTCACCCACGCCACACTACTTATACCCAGAATCTTGCAAAGTACTTTGCAAAACAACTCCTTCAGTTGTCTCTCCCCAGGGCTCAGACCCTCACTCCACGCAAGCAGCTGGGAAACAGAGGGGGGCAGGTCCCTATAATCTTCATCTCTCCTCCTGGAGACATTTCTACAAAAATCTTCATACAGAACTCTGATTCCACAGCCCTCCATAAGATAGACAGATACGGAGTTAATACAAACAGAAAGTCATGGGAAGAGACATAGATGATGCACAGTTAAGACACAATCAAAAGTCTTGGTGTAGACCCGGTTAGAATATCTACTATGCTGATGACCTCTTGTTTAGAACATCCCTCAAAAAATTCTGGATGTTTCGAGACATTCAGAAATTTCTGAGGCCTTGTCATCAAGGTAGGAAGGCATCCTATGGATTTTTTGTAGATTGATTCTTCAATAATAGCTTAGCCACATAGTACCATTTTTTGAATTTCAAAGCTGTGGTGTCCATTAGCACTGATCACATTTATTCTAATCCACCTCTTCCCAGTGCATGGTGAGCAGTGTCCTTCTCCACCTTCTGGAAGTTAGGCATGGCCTTGTGACTTGGTTCGGTCAATGAAAATTCTACAAAAATGATGAATATCACTTCCAGAAACATACGATTTCCAGTGTAAGACTCTTCAGTGCTCATTTTTCTCTGCCATGAAAATTCTGAAAGCCATGTCAAGATATAACCCCCAGCTGCCTGGATTCCTGAATAACTCCAAAGAGCAGAGTCATCTCAGACCCTCACAGGGCATGTCCCATGTATAAGAAATAAATCTTCGATGTTTTAAGCTACTGAAATTTTGAGGATATCTGTTACCAGATCATAACCTTGTCTGTCCAGACTAATACAAAGAGGGACGTATGCTAGGAATCTCTTTAGGATCTATATTTTCAGAGCCACTACTGTCTTGCACAACTCCAGGGGGCACCATTCATTCTGTGGGAATTGCATGCTGAGAACACAGCCATTCGTTCTGTGCTCTATGTTCTTTCCCTAGAACTAGGCATCACACACTGGCACTGAATAAATGTGCATATTTCCTTAGTTCTCTGTCAAGTTTAATTCATGAATGGGGGCATTCTCCCTGCGGTATTAATAGGTTTGTGCCTGGAAGGAATATTTTATAATACTATATTTTTAGTTGTTTAGAAAGATGTTTCTTCACAGTGCCAACAGCATACTGATTTACTCCAAGGCAGTAGTTCTCATCCAGAAGAGGGAGTGGGGGAATTTTGCCCCCCAAGGAACATTGGAAATGTGTGGAGGCATTTTTTAGAGGTTGGAAGTGGTGTGCTGTTGGTAGACGGTATATAGCGCATAGAGGCCAGGGATGCTGGTAAAAATCCAACCATGCTCAGGAGGGCCCCCACAACAGAATTATCCCACCCAAATATCAATAGTGCTGGTGTTAGGAAACCTTGCCTTAATGTAAGCCTGAAGGGAAATACAGTCATCCTCACATAGGGAATTCTCATTTCATACTGACTCAATGTTCTCCTTCACTGAGGATAGAAAGGAGAAAAATTATAAGATGGTATAAACTTAGGGAGATGGAGCATAACTTCCCATCCCCTCAGGGCAGACTGTGCATAGGGACTGCCTTCTCCAGAGTACAGTGTGAAAAGGGGGAAAGAGGAACTTCACATGATGAAGTCTGGCAAACACTACCTCAGCCAGGTGGTCAAGTTTAACATCAACAGTGACACGTCATGTTGACAGTATGTTCCCTTGATATGATGTGATAACGGTGGCGCTTTACCTTCCAAAGCCCATAACCCATCTTATCATGAGAAAACATCGGAAAAATCCCAACACAAGGACATTTTACAAACCACCTGACCAGTACCTCTCAAAGCTGTCATCAAAAACAAAGAAAGTCTGAGAAACTGTCACCCCCAAAAGGAGCCCAAGGAAACATGGCCACTAGATGCCATGAGGTATCCCAGATGGGATTCTGGGATGTAAAAGGACACTAGATTAAAAACAAAGGAAATCTGAATAAAAGATTGACTTAATAACAATGTGTCCGTATTAACTGGTTCACTGTGACAAAGGTCAGATGTTAATGATAGGGGAAACTGGATGTGGCTTATAAGAACTCTCTCACCTTTGCAATGTTTTCATAAATCTAAAATTAGTCTAAAAAATTTTTTTAAATGAAATGAGGGATGTAGGGGAACTAGAAAGAACTTTCCGGCAGTTTCAAAGGTCAGAACTGAAATTGCTGATGAGACATCACAGAGATACATAATGGGCCAGATGAGTATCATTCTCAACTCATTCACAGCTGGTCTACCTGCAGATAATCCTATCATTAACTGAAAATTTTTTTGACCACCTATTACATATAACATGTAGTAGAAGTGGACCACAAGAAGCAGTAATCTACTCAAAGATACAAGAAGCACATGGGTATGACTGAACAGGGCTAAATAGCTTCGGATAATGGGAGCAGTGGTTTTCAAACTGTGTTTTGTTGAACCAAGAAACCCACAACAGTCTGGTCTAGATCTGCTAAATATATTTTAACTATTTTTAAAACTAATAAAAAGCAGCCCAGTCTTGCAACTGTCTTCCATAACCCAACTCACAGGAGGTCAAGAACACACATGGGATAGTTAATTGTATGTGTTTACTTGCCTGCATCATGGGGGGATGCTAATTGGCTAAACCTCATTTCTGGGCATGTTCATGAGGGTTTTTGCAGATGAAATTAGCATTTGAATCGGTGGACTTAGTAAAGCGGTTTGCCCTCCCCATGTGGGTGGGCATCACACAATTGGTCAAGAGGCTGAGTAGAACAAAGAGGAAGAGGAAGGCAGAATTTGGTTCTTCCTGCCTGATTGCTGGAGCTAGGGCACTGATCTGCCCTCAGCACTCCTGGCTCCCACACCTTGGGATCAGACTTAATTACCCCACCAACTTTCCTAAGTCTCCAGCTTGTAGATGGCAGATTATAAGACTTCTCAGCCTCCATGTTTTCATGAGCCAATTCCTTATACTAAATCCCTTCATTCATTCATAAATATGTCTCCTATTGGTCTTTCTTCACTGGAGAATGCTGACTAATACAACATGGCCTTACATTTGATTCCAAGGACAAAGCTTCCCTTGCCATCCCTGGAGACACCTCTAAACATCTTATAAGGTGGTACTGTTTCCAATCTGCCCTAGTCACCAACCCTGCAAAAAGATTCATGTTCCCAAAATAAGCCATGCTTGTTCAGGCTTCCATACAGTAGCTGCCTTACTCCCTCTCCAGGAGCAAACTCCTTTCCTCCTCCAGACGCTACTTGGATGAGGCCACCAACTTCCACAAACCTGTCCCACCCAACACCTCCAGGCAAGGCAGTTTCTCCACCTGTGCTCTCACTGTGTAAGGACCATGCCTCTCTTATAGCTCTCATTAAGCCATGAATAATTATTGGAATTTATTTTTATAGGGATAAATTTCACATAACTTAAAATTAAATGTTTAAAGTATACAATTCAGCAGCATTAAGTACATTCACAATGTTGTGTATCCATTACCACTAATTCTAGACATTTTCATGTCTCTAAAAGAAAATCCTGTACCCATTAAGCAGGGGCTTCCCATTCCTTCCTCCCCTCAGTTCTTAGTAACCACTAATCTTTCTGTCTCTATGGATTTACCTAGTCTTAATATTTCACGTGAATGGAATCATTCAATAGATGGCTTTCGTGTATCATATCTTTCAACTAACCTGACAATTTTTTTTGGTATCATTAATCTACAGTTACATGTACAACATTATGTTTACTAAACTCCCCACTTCATCAGGTCCCCCCCACCTACCCCATTACAGTCACTGTCCATCAGCATAGTGAGATGCTATAGAATCACTACTTGTCTTCTCTGAGTTGTGCAGCCCTCCCTGTGCCCCCCCAACATTATGTCTGCTAATTGTAATGCCCCTTTTTCCCCCTTATCCTTCACTTCCCATCCATCCTCCCCAGTCCCTTTCCCTTTGGTAACTATTAGTCCGTTCTTGGGTTCTGTGAGTCTGCGGCTGTTTTGTTCTTTCAGTTTTTTTCTTTGCTCTTATACTCCACATATGAGGGAAATCATTTGATACTTGTCTTTTTCTGCTTGGCTTATTTCACTGAGCATAATACCCTCTAGCTCCATCCATGTTGTTGCAAATGGTAGGATTTGTTTTCTTCTTATGGCTGAATAATATTCCATTGTGTATATGTACCACATCTTCTTTATCCATTCATCTACTGATGGACACTTAGGTTGCTTCCATTTCTTTAACATGACATTTTTGAGGTTCATCCATGTCGTAATATGCATCAGTTCATTCCTTTTTATAACTAATAATATTTCAGTGTATGGGTATAGACCACATTTTGTTTATCCATTCATCAGTTGGTATGCATTTAGGATGTTTCTATTTTTTTTTACTATTGTAAACAGTGATGCTATGAACATTCTTTATAAGTTCTTGTCTGAGCACCTGTCTTCAATTCTGTAGGGTATATACCTAGGAATTACTAGGCTGTAGGCTAATTCTATGTTTAACTTTTTGAGGAACCTCCAAACTGTTTCCCACAGTGGCTGCACTATTTTACATTCCAACCAGCAGTGCATAAGGGCTTCAATTTCTCCACATCCTCACCAACACTTGTTTTGTGTTTAACTGCAGACATCCTAGTGGGTATGAAGCAGTATCTCATTGTCGTTTTGATTTGCATTTCCTTCATGACTAATGAGCTTGTTGACTATTTGAGTATCTTTTTTGGAGAAATGTTGGGTATTGGTTTTTATATCCATCTTCCCTTCCAGGCTGTGAACCCAGTGAGAGCAGAGGACACCCCTCCTTGGGGTCTTCAATGCGATGGGCGGCCCCAGGCACATGGCCAAGGCTCCAGGAAAAAAAAAAAACTCTTATTTTAAAAATGGATGGAATGAAGGAGCAACCTTGAGAATTGAGTAAAGAAAAGCCCAAAGGATTTTCCCCAGTTATAAAAGCTGTAAGAATCAGGCTGCAAAGAATGCCTACCTGGTGGAAAGACCACTAAGACAAGGTGGGACTTCAGCTGGGACCTAAAGAATGAACAGAATTTGATTCCAGGTACCCAACTCCTCTTTTTCTCCATTAATTTATTTGTTCATCAATGCAATAAATGAACTGTGTAACTGTGCCATTTTAGGAGCCTTGCTGGGCTCTCGTCTGAGATGGGGGCGTCTGCGCTGGACACCTCACACCTGCTTTAGGCCCCCATCTCCCCTTGCAGTGCCCCTCACCTGCAGCTGCTCCTAGTCATATGCTCCTCCTCTATGGAGGGAACTGTTTGTCATCCCAAGCTGATGGGCCTATGGTATCTGGAAATGAGAACAAGATGAGAGACTCTAAGTACTTTATTGGCTTAGGAGGTTCAGAAAAACATCAGATTTAAACCTGCTGCAGATTTGTTCTCATTTTACTTTTCCCTGCCTTTGGTCACAGTCTGCTCCCCACCCATCTTCCAAATCCACTCCCCCCAGAGTCAGAACTGAAACACTTGCCTTAGCTTTGTTCTTTGATTATTCAATGAAACAGCCCCAAGCATTTTCAAAAACACTGAAATTCTTTTCAAATATTTCTTCACTTGTGGTGCCCAGTGGTGACTCTCAGCTCATCATTACCATCAATAAAAGTTTAATGCATCTTTGCACAGTGTTGCAGGCTTCAAAAGGCCCTTCATAAACACAATCTCATTTATTCTTCTTTAAAGCCTGTAGGTATGCATTACCACGCCCAGTTTACCAAAGATAAACTTAGACACAAGGAAGTGAGGTGACTTGCCCAAGCTCACACCATCCATCAGTGATGAAGCCACAATTTCACCTTAGCCCTTTTGCTTTTAAAGATTCAGATATGTCTACTTATCCATAAGAGCACTACAGAAATTAGAGCACAGGGATAAATGATAAATTTATCCAGCAATAAAATTACTCAGCAATAATATTTTCTAACAGGCTAGTAAGAGTTAAAATTTGGTGAGAAGAGTTCTCAGCCTTAGTTTCCAATTTTCTTAACATTTTTCATATTGAATTTTTGGATGCCAATTTCTTGGAAAGGGATCCAAACAAAATTTCAAACCTAAGCAGTACCCTTGATGAAATGACTGTTTTTCCCAAAATAGTCCCCAGGCAAACTGCTACATGTTGTGCTCAATGACCAGGAACACAGCTGGTGAAAAGCTCCATATAAAGTTTCTCTCTTTGCTGAGATGGTTTCGTGCTCAGTCCTCATGGATCACTCTTAATAATTTAGTCACGCACTCCTCTGCAGTATATTGCTTCCACAATGCTAATTTAAACCATGTCCCTGTGCTTGCAACATGACTGACGATAGCCAAAATTTCACACAAAAAAAAAGAACCCATTCTTCAAATTAAAATGTATAGTATTCGTCTGTGAACATCATGCTTGAGTTGCTAGTTAAAACTCTTTCACTCTCCTGGTCTTGCTCGCTCCTCCTCTTACCCTCTCCCTTCCTCTCTCATTTCCTCTCTCTTCCTCTTCTTCTCTCTCTTTCTTCCCCTCCCTCCAACCCTTCCCTCTCCTTTCTCTCTCTCTCTTTCTTTCTTTCTCTCTCTCACACACACAATGCCCACTGGACAATTTCCAAGTGTCTAACATACACTCTACTGAAACAGGCTGGGTTGGACCACACACACAACAGCAAATTGCCTAAATAAGTCGGATGCATAAGCAACAGCCACTCAAGTGCAGAGAATGTTTAAAGTTAAGGGAAAAAACAATAAATTAAAGCATAGCCTTTCTTCTAAAATGATTCCTTATTGAGGCTTCTGCTATGAATTAGGAGGCTATGTCAGAGTGGTGTACATAGTATCTGGGGCCCACCCTGGACTCTTTCTCCAGGACAAGTGGCTCCCTAGGGAGGGGCAGCCCTAGAAAACAGTTTTCATAGTGTGACGCACCAGAGCTTGGGCTACACTGTCCTGCAAACTCCTAGGGTAGCCTTTAAACCTTTTGAGAAAAAGTCACTCGGGTTTCAGGTGATCTTTCTTGTAAGTTTTCAGATGACTTGCCTTACTTGCCTACCTGCCATACAGCAGATACCAGACAGAGTCAGAGCTTTCTTTTGAAGTGTACATGTCACCCCCATTCTTCCTATTGCAAAACCCAAACACTCACTGTGACCTATTAGGCCCCATTTGATTAGGTGCCCGCCTACTCTAATGAGTCTCCCTCTTGCCACTCCCCTCCAGCTACACTTGATTCTTCTCTGTTCCATCCAATCCTCCAAGCCTGTTCCTGCCATGGGACCTTCTCCCAGCTGGGCCTTCAAGCCTGGCATGCTTCAAGATCATCACAGGGCTGGTTCCTTCTAGTTGTTTATGTCTCAGCTTGAATGTCACCTGCTCAAGGTTCCTAAGCCCTCTGGGGTAGACCAGATTATGGTTCCCAACTTTCTGTTCTCCAGTAAGAGGATTTACACCCACACTCTTGCTAGGTGTCTTTCAGTGCCTTTCGTTTTAGGCAGAACATCTTCTCTCCATTAGTATCAGTCACAGTATTGGCTTCGGCCAGAGCAATGTGGGTGTAAGCAGCAGTGGGCCAGGTCTAAGCTGAGGGCCTAAGAGCCATTATACATTTCCACTCACCCACTTACTCAGCTGAGAAGAATATCCAATATCACCTTGTTGGTCCAAGGTGAGTAAAGAACTCATTAAAAAGTGAGGAACTACAAAATAAATCTTTGTTTTCATAAGCCACTGAAATTTTAATGCTGCTTATTACAAAAAACCTGTCAAAAAACCAATATACTATGCTATTTACAATAGCCCCCTCAGATTCTACTATGTTACTTTGTTTTCATTATAGTGTTTACATTCCTAGCCTATATTTTTCATTTGTTTGTTTATTGTCTATTTCCTTTCACTCTGATGTAAGTTCCATGAGGGCATTCTTAGCCTCTAATACAGTGCCTTACACACATTAGGCACTCAATAAACATTTGTTAAATTAATAAATGAGACCTCAAGTCTACTTTAGGAAGGATTTGTATATTTTCCAATCTGAAGACCTATGTTCTCTCAGGACTGATGCAAAAGCACTATTTTTTTTTTTTTAGTTAAAAAGATCAACTAGCAAACAATCCTGTCAATATCTGAGGCAACTTCATCAGAATGCTAGACATTCCCAAGAAACCAGTGAACACTTGGTTATGTCCCATAATAGGAAAATACCAACCAGTCTTACTGTGTCACCAGGCCTAAGATGACCGTGATGACGGATGATGATGGCAGCAGTGATGGTGGCAGTGGTGGTGGTAATGGTGGTAGTGGTGATGATGGTGGTAATGGCGGTGGTGGTGGTGGTAATGGTGGTAGCAGTGGTGATGGTGGTAATGGCGGTGGTGGTGGTGGTAATGGTGGTAGCGGTGGTGATGGTGGTAATGGCGGTGGTGGTGGTGGTAATGGTGGTAGCGGTGGTGATGGTGGTAATGGCGGTGGTGGTGGTGGTAATGGTGGTAGCGGTGGTGATGGTGGCGGTGGTGGTGGTTGTGCTGATGGTGGTGATAGTGATTGTGGTGGTGGTGGCAGTGATGGTGGTGGTGGTGGCAGTGTGGTGGTGGCAGTGATGGTGGCAATGGTGGCGGTGGTGGCGGTGGCATGGTGGTGGTTGTGCTGGATGGTGGTGGCAGTGACGGTGGCAATTCATGTGATGGTGGTAATGGTGGTAGTGGTGGCAATGGTGGTGGTGGTGGTGATGGTGGTAGTGGTGGCGATGGTGGTGGTGGTGGTGATGGTGGTAGCGGTGACGATGGTGGCGGTGGTGGTGGTTGTGCTGATGGTGGTGATAGTGATGGTGATGGTGGTGGCAGTGACGGTGGCAATGGCGGTGGTGATGGTGGTAATGGTGGTAGTGGTGGCAATGGTGGTGGTGGTGGTGATGGTGGTAGTGGTGGCAATGGTGGTGGTGGTGGTGATGGTGGTAGCGGTGACGATGGTGGCGGTGGTGGTGGTTGTGCTGATGGTGGTGATAGTGATGGTGATGGTGGTGGCAATGACGGTGGCAATGGCGGTGGTGATGGTGGTAATGGTGGTAGTGGTGGCAATGGTGGTGGTGGTGGTGATGGTGGTAGTGGTGGCAATGGTGGTGGTGGTGGTGATGGTGGTAGCGGTGACGATGGTGGCGGTGGTGGTGGTTGTGCTGATGGTGGTGATAGTGATGGTGATGGTGGTGGCAGTGACGGTGGCAATGGCGGTGGTGGTGGTGGTAATGGTGGTAGTGGTGGCAATGGCGGTGGTGGTGGTGGTAATGGTGGTAGTGGTGGCAATGGTGGTGATGGTGGTGGTAATGGTGGTAGTGGTGGCAATGGTGGTGGTGGTGGTGATGGTGGTAGTGGTGGCAATGGCGGTGGTGGTGGTGGTAATGGTGGTGGTAGTGGTGGCAATGGCGGTGGTGGTGGTGGTAATGGCTGTGTGGTGGTGGTGGTAATGGTGGTAGTGGTGGTAATGGCGGTGGTGGTGGTGGTAATGGTGGTAGCGGTGGTGATGGTGGTAATGGTGGTGGTTGTGCTGATGGTGGTGATAGTGATGGTGGTGGTGGTGGCAGTGATGGCAATGGCGGTGGTGGTGGTGGTAATGGTGGTGGTTGTGCTGATGGTGGTTATAGTGATGGTGGTGGTGGTGGCAGTGATGGTGGCAATGGCGGTGGTGGTGGTGGTAATGGTGGTAGCGGTGGTGATGGTGGCGGTGGTGGTGGTTGTGCTGATGGTGGTGATAGTGATGGTGGTGGTGGTGGCAGTGATGGTGGCAATGGTGGTGGTGGTGGTGGTAATGGTGGTGGTTGTGCTGATGGTGGTGATAGTGATGGTGGTGGTGGTGGCAGTGATGGTGGCAATGGCAGTGGTGGTGGTGGTAATGGTGGTAGCAGTGACGATGGTGGCGGTGGTGGTGGTTGTGCTGATGGTGGTGATAGTGATGGTGGTGGTGGTGGCAGTGATGGTGGCAATGGCGGTGGTGGTGGTGGTAATGGTGGTGGTTGTGCTGATGGTGGTGGCAGTGACGGTGGCAATGGCGGTGGTGATGGTGGTAATGGTGGTAGTGGTGGCAATGGTGGTGGTGGTGATGGTGGTAGTGGTGGCGATTATGGTTGTGGTGGCAATGGCTGTGGTGGTGGTGGTAGTGGTGGCAATGGCGGTGATGGTGGTGGTAATAGTGGTAGTGGTGGCAATGGTGTTGGTGGTGGTGGTAATGGTGGTAGTGGTGGCAATGGTGTTGGTGGTGGTGATGGTGGTTGTGGTGGCGATTATGGTTGTGGTGGCAATGGCGGTGGTGGTGGTGGTAATGG
>JAVSCE010004138.1:0-19414 GCA_032199065.1 Smutsia gigantea | reverse complement strand
AAATGGGCTGCCCCTTTGATGATCCCTGCTCTAGTCAGGCTCAGTGTAGCTGGATCAGCTGCAGTGGGCACAGCGGCCCTAATAAAGGGAGACTTAGAGCTCACTGCCCAAAAACAAGTTGATTAAGGTTTAGAGCAGCTTGAATCCGTCATGAATTAACTTCAAGATCAAATTGATTCCCTGGCTGAAATGGTGTTGCAAAATCGTAGAGGACTTGACTTCCTATTCATGTCCCAGGGAGGCTTATGTGTAGCCCTTGGAGAAGATTGTTGTTTTTATGCAACCCGGTCTGGCATAGTTAGAAGCTCACTAGCTAAAGTAAAAGAAAACATCCAGCGTAGAAATAAGATACTAGAAAACAAAAAGTCCTGGTTCCAGGAATGGTTTGAATGGAATCCATGGCTAACAACTCTTAACTGACCTTGCTGGGCCAGCGGTTCTTTTGCTCCTTGGACTATTAGTGGGACCCTGCATGTTTAACTGGCTCATTAACTTATCAAGAAACACATTTCCTCTGTACAGCTCATGTATATGCAGAGCCATTATGACCCTATCATAAACCAAGGAGATGATGTCCCCTAAAACGAAGTGTTTAAAGGAGCATCAGAGGGAGGAGTGATAGGGAAGTATTTACAAGGTCAGCAATCTAGTCCAGGTGGCTCCCTTCTGTTTCTATTCTTTAGCAAGGACAGCAGAAACTCCCATTTCCCCCCTCCCCTTCACTCCCCGCTCCACCAGGCACTCACTTCCCAACTCCCTTCTCCCCTTGCTTGCTGCCTACTTGTTGCTGTGCACATAGAAATGTTGCAGATACGGAAGCAGAAAGATATATATTGCTCCCCTTGCCTTTGTTCGGGGCTCAGACCTTGGGAGATTACTCCCCTCTGAGCCCGTCAGTGTAAAATAAACCTCAACACTCCACGACCTCCGACCTCTGAGTGCTGCTTGGTTCTTCCATCAGCGATCCAGTCCAGGTTTTTCAGGTTTTTCCATAACAACCTAAAGTAAGAGCTGAAACTATAAAACTGTTGGAAGAAACCACTGGGGTAAATCTTCATGACATTTGTCAGTAATTTCTTAGATTCAACATGAAAAGCACAAGCTTCAAAAGAAAAAAAGTTACTTGGACTTCATTAAGATTAAAAACTTTTGTGTATCAAAGTACATTATCAAGAAAGTGAAAGGACAACTTACAGTTGGGAGAAAATATTTGCAAGTCATGTATTTGATAAAGGTCTGGTATCTAGAAGATATAAAGAAATTATACAACTCAAAAACAAATAAACAAACCCAATTAAAAATGGGCAAAGTAGTTGGATAGACATTTCTTCAAATAAATACACAAATAGCCAACAAGCACATGTAATGATGATCAGCATCAGTAGTCATTAAGGAAATGAAAACCACGATGAGATTACACTTTACCCAAACTAGGATGCCTATGGTAATATTTTTTAAAGTAGAATTTAATGAATATTGGTGATACTGTGGAGAAACTGGAACCTTTGTATGTTTCTGGTGGGAATGTAAAATGGTGCTGTTACTGTGGAAACTAGATTGGCCATTCTTTGGAAAGTTAAATGTTGAATCACCATATGACCCAGAATATGACCTTAATATATCTGAGGTATTAAAATTTCGGTGGCAAAGTGGGTGACTGGAAAAAAATATTGTCTAAAAATCCTCCTTAGAACAGTAAGATATACTGGGTATCATAATTTCAAAATGTCTTTCTCAATTGGACCAGTGAATGGTGAACAATGGTATCTCACAATTTCATGTATTTATTGGCAATTATTATATTTTTGAATGAATGATATGGCTTTAAAAATCCCTTATGAAATTTTTGGAAGTAGTAGTGTTTACTGATTTACAAGAGCTTTTATATAATATATTAGGTGTATAACAGTTTAACATATATTGTAATACTGACACTTTTTATGCAGCCAAATATCTTAACCTCTTTATATTTTCCACCTTTGTCATCATATGCAGGAAGGCCTTTACTATACCAATATTACATAATTTAAATAGACTTTGTGTTTTAGAGCAGTTTTAGGCTTACAGCAAAATTGGCCAGAAGGTACAAATATTTCTCATATGCCCCTTGCTCCCACACACACATAGCCCATCTCATTACCAACATCCCCCACCAGAGTGGTACATCTGTTACATTGATAATCTACATTGACACATCATCATTGCCCAAATTCTATAGTTTACATTAAGGTTCACTCTTGGTGTTGTAAATTCTATGTGTTTGGATAAATGTATATTGACATGTACCCACCATTAGGGTATCACACAGAGTAGTTTCACTGCCCTAAAAATTCTCTGTGCTCCTCCTATTCATTCCTTCCTCCTCCTTAACACATGGCGACCATTGAATTTTTAACTGACTCTGCAGTTGTGCCTTTTTCAGAATGTCATACAGTTGGAATCATATACTATGTAGCCTTTTCAGATTGACTTCTATCACATAGTAATCTGTATTAAGTTTCTTCTATGTTTCTTCATGTCAATAGACTATTTCTTTTTAGCACTGATAATTTTCCATCAGTTGGATTTACCAAAGTTTATTCATTAATCTGCAGGACATCTTGGTTACTTCTGAATAAAGCTGCTATAAATAATCTCAAGCAGGTTATTGTGTGGACACAAGTTTTCACCTCCTTTGGGTAGATACTAAGGAATACAACTGCGGGATCATATGGCAACAGTATGTTTAATTTTTTAAGAAACTGCCAACTGATTTCCAAAGTGTCTGTACCATTTTGCATTCCTCCTAACAATGAGTGAGAATTCCTGTTGCTTCACATCCTTGTCAGCATTTGGTTTTGTCAGTGTTCTGGATTGTGGCCATTCTAATAGGGATGTAGTAGACTTTCACGCTTGCTTTAAATTGCATTTCCCTGATGATATAAAATTTTGAACATTTTAAAATATGCATATTTGCCATGTGTATATTTTTGGTGAGGTGTGTGTAAGGTTCTTGGCCCATTTTGATTTGGTTGTTTGTTATCTTACTGCTGAGTTTGTAGATGTATTTGTATAGTTTGGATAATAGTTTTATCAGATTTGTCCTCAGAAAATATTTTCTACCAGTTTGTGGCTTGTCTTCCCATTCTCTTGAGTCTTTTGCACAGGATAATTTTTAAATTTTAATGAAGACCAGCTTATCAATGGATTCTTTCATATACTTTGCCTTTGATGTTGTATCTAAAAAATCATCACCAAACCCAAGGTCATCTAGATTTTCTCTTATGTCAGCTTCTAGGAGTTTTATAGTTTTGATTTTACATTTAGTTATGTGATCCATTTTGAGTTAATTATTTGAAGGATGTAAGATCTGTGTCTAAATTCAGTTTTTGCACGTAGATGTCTAGTTATTCCAGCACCATTTATTGATGAGATTAACCTTTCTCCATTCTGTTTCCTTTACTCCTTTGTCAAAAATCAGTTCACTACTTTTATGTGGGTCTACTTCTAGGCTCTCTATTCAGTTCCATTGATCTATTTGTTCTTTTGCCAATATCACAGTCTGAATTCCTGTAGCTTACACTAAGTCTTGAAGTCAGATAGTGTCAATCTTCTAACTTTGTTATTCTCCTTCAATATTGTATTAGGTATTCCTGGTATTTTTCATTCTCATATAAAGTTTAGAATGAGTGCATCAATATCTACAACGTGTCTTGTTGGGATTTTGATTGGTACTGCATTTAATCTATAGACAAATTTGGGAAGAACTGACATTTTGAGAATATTGAGTCTTCCTATCCATGAACACGGAATATCTCTCCATTTATTTAGCTCTTCTTGGAATTATTTCATCATAATTATGTAGTTTTCCTCATATAGATCTTATAAATGTTTTATTATATTTATACACAAGTATTTCATTTTGGGGTTGTTAATTTAAATTGTATTGTATATTAAATTTCAAATTCCACTTGTTCATTGCCTGTATATAGGAAAGCAATGGATTTTTTTATATTATGTGTCAACTTGGAGGCTTTTTTTTTTTTGGTTTGTAGATTTTCTACATAGGCAGTGATGTCACCTGTGAACACAAAGTTTGAATTTTTTGTCCTAAATCTGCATCCATTTTACTTCCTTTTCATGTTTTATTGCATTAGCAAGGACTTCCAATACAATGCTGAAGAGCAGTGGTGAGAGGAGATATCTTTGCCTTATTCCTGATCTTTGGAAAGGTTCTAGTTTCTCACTATTATGTATGAAGTTAGCTGTAAGGTTTTTGTAAATGTTTTTCATCAAGTTGAGGAAGTTTCCCTCTATTGTCAGTTTTAAAGTTTTTATCATGATTGGGTATTAGATTTTTATCAATTGGTGTTTATGTGTCTGTTGATATGATCATGTGATGTTACCTTTTCAGCCACTGTTGTGATGGATTTTTGAATATTGAAATAGCCTTTTATACCTGGAAAAAAACCCCACTTGGTCATGGCATATACCTTTGTACAAAGATCATGGCTTCCATTTTTAACAAAGGGGAAAAGGGGTTTTAAAAAGTTAATCTATCTGTTTTTTCTAGGTGTATGTTTTAGGTGGGAACCTGAGTTTCTTTTATAAATAGTTAATCTGCTGTCACAATGTGTCTATATTTGATTCCATTCTCCTCTCCTTCAAAATATCATTTTTATTTACTGTTTCTGCAATGAGCATATATTTTCATGACTTCTGCATTTAAACTCATCACATTATTCCATATATTGGTAACAATCTTTCTAATTAATAAATTAAGAATATCAAAGCTGGGGGCATCTAAATGTAATTACCTGCTTTCTTCTGAAGGAATCAGATTTTTGTCAAACCATAATGAAATAGTCCATGGCAATGCTCCTACTAAAGTGAGTATATGGACTATTTTTCCATAGGTGGCAAACGATTTGTTATCAGTCTATAAAGACTTAAGTAGCTTTCATCAAAATGTAAACATGCTCATAGCAACTTTCATCAAGAAAATCTTTCTACAAAAACATATGCTTTGGCATAGTCCACTCAGACTTTGGCACAGATTCTTTTTCTCATTTCAGAATGGCACTTTGGGTAGTATCATTCAGGAGTGATCATACAAGAGTGATAACATCAGCAATATGGCAGAACAGGTGGTCCTGGATTCAGTCTCCCTCACAGAAAGAGCAAATAGCAACTCTCCAAAGACAAGACACCTTTTTTAAACATCCCTGAACCTGGGGGTGAGGCCAAAGCATTCCCTTGGACCACAGAAATGGACAAAACACATTCAAAGGGTTAGAGGAGTAGTTATTTTCACTCTACTGCCCACACCTGTCTCCCAGCTGGCAGAGTGTCACACTGAGAGGATTCTCCTGGACCTATCATTATTCTAGTGGGAAAAAGAGACCTCAAGGTGGACATCCAGCTTCCCCAATATTCTAAGATAATTTCTTGGAGTCCCACTTCAGTTTTACTTCATGTGGATCACTGGAGGCACCAGTGGAGCTAGACCACAAGGGATTTTCTAGAGATGAAAATGCATTGAGGCTCACAGCAACCAGTATGTAGATCTTGGCAGATTGTATTCCTGCTGGCCGCAGCTCCCATGTGAAAGCTGAGCCATCTGCAGAACCAAGTGGACCTGAGTGGCCAGGGAGCTTGGTTGGCAGTTCTGCCTGGTTTGTGTCCTCAGCCAAAAGCTATTCCATGGAGTCCATCCTATGAACTCACCTGGAGATAGTGGCAGCAAGGGAGCAGCCCTGCCCAACTGCTGAGCATATCCTCTAGCTCTGTCCAACCAAGAAGAATGGCTAGAGATCCTGGGCAACTAGAGCCCATCCTAAGGCCCGTGTAGGCAGGGAGCCAAGCCAGCAGCTGTACCCAACTGTGGAGTATAATCTCCAGCCTCTCCTGAGCTGGGAGCACAAGCAGTGACCCCACGCAACTTCAGAGCACAGTCCATGGCCCAATCCAGGCAGGGAGCCACACCAACAGCCTTTTCAAACTGAGGAACATGGTATCTGGTCCCTTTTGACCAGGGACCCCAAACTGTGATGTCATGCAGCCATGGAATAGTATATAGCCCTACCCAGGCAGAGAGCCAAGCCAACTTCCCTGCCAAATTGTTGGACATAGCCTTTAGCCCTGCTCAATCAGAAAGCCTCGACAGAGGTCCTGGGGAAGTGTGGACCACATCCTTCAACTCTGCTTAGGCAGGAAGCCAAGCAAGTAACCCTACCCAACTGCAAAGGATAGCCTCTGGCCTTCCCCTTTCCTGAGAACCTGAATAACAACCCAGGGTAGCCTTAGAGTCCAGCCTACAGTCATACTTGAGCAGACAGTCAATCCAGAAGCTACACCTAACTGTGGAATAGAGCTTACAGATTTACCCAACCAGGGTACCCAGGTAGCAACCCTGCTCAGCCATGATATCCAATCTATGGCACTGACCAATTGGTGAACACAGCCTACTGCCTCAGCCTAACCACCAACTCTTCTTAATCATGGGGTATAGACTGCAGCCCCACCTGACTAGGGAGAATAGAAAGCAATCCCACCCAAATAGAGAACATTCTACAGCCTCACTCAATTACAGAGTATAGCTGTTGGCCATGTCAGACCAGGGAGCCTGAGCAGCTAACTATCTTGCCCAATAGCAGAGTACATCCAGTGGCCTACCCAGTTGGAGAGCCTACCCTAAGGCTCTGGATAAAAGCAAGGCAAAACCTGTAGCTCTTCCTGATTGTGGAGCAAAGCCTGAGGCCTGGTCTAATCATGAAGCCAAGACTCTGGCCACATGACTGTGCAGCCCAACCAGTAGGCCTGCCTAAATAGGGTGCCCTGACAGCATCCCCGTATGAATATGGAGGCCAGCCAGCAGGCCCAAATGACCATGGGACACAGAAACTGGCCTCCATTCCTCCTACCTCAGAGCATAGGAAGTGGCCCTGCCCAACCAGAGAACCTGAGAGAAAGCCCTGTCTACACACAGACACAATAGGTGATACATCCAGAAACCCAAACTGAACTGAATGATTAATATCTTTTCCCACTAAATCAAAGCTGTAAAAACTAAAAGAAGAGACTGCTTCCTTAATTATGATGCAAACACAAGGATATAAGGATCATGAAGAATGAGATAAACAAGACACCACCAAATGAAACTAGTTGAACTCCAGTCATTGACTCTAAAGAAATGGAAATCTAAGAACTGACTGACAAGTTAGATTCCTCTTAAAGAAGTTCAGTAAACTACAATAAAAATGTACAGATGTACAACTAAACAAAATTAGGAAAACAATACATTTAAAAAATCAGAAATTCAACAAAGAAATAGAAACCATTAAAAAAAACTAGAAATCCTACAGCTAAAGAATATAATGACTTAACTGAAGAATTCAATACCTAGCTTCAACAACAGACTACTAAGCAGAAGAAGGAATTAGTGAACTTGAAGACATGTCATTTGAAATTATCTAGTCAGAGGAACAAAAAGCAGAAGAATGAAAAAGAGTAAATAAAGCATACGGGACTTAATGGACACCTTAAAACAAAATAATGTATCTGGGATTATGAGAATCCTAGAAAAAGAAGATGGAGAGAAAGGCACAAAGTTTATTTAAAGAAATAATAGCTAAAAACTTCCCAAATTTGGGGAGAGAAATGGACATCCAAATTCACAAGGCCTAAAATTCCCCTCATAGCTTGAACACAAAAAGGGCTACACCAAGACACATTATAATTAAATTGTCAAAAGTTAAAGACAAAGAATTCTGAAAGCAAGAAGAGAAAAGTAACTCATTACATACAAGGGAGCCCCATAAGACTATCTGGATTTTGCAGCTAAAACCTTGCAGGCCAGGAGAGAACAGGAAGATATATTCAAAATGTTAAAAGAAAAAATATCCACCATGAATACTATACCCATAAAAATCATCCTTTGGATATGATAGAGAAATAAAGACTTTCCCAAACAAACAAAAAATGAGGCAGTTTGTCAGCACTAGATTTCCCATAAATGCGAAAGGAAGTTCTTCAAGCTGAAAAGAAAGGATATTAATTAAGATGAAGGAGTTTGTCCTGCCTTACAAGAAATGCTAAAGGGAGTTCTTCAAACTAAAAAGGAAGGACACCAATTAACAACATAAGAACATATGAATGGGTGGGAAGGGAGGGATAAGAGGGAAAAAGGGGCATTACGATTAGCAGATGTAATGTTGGGGGGGCACAGGGAGGGCTGTACAACTCAGAGAAGACAAGTAGTGATTCTATAGCATCTCACTACGCTGATGGACAGTGACTGTAATGGGGTTGGTGGGGGGGACCTGATGAAGGGGTAGTTTAATAACCATAATATTGCACATGTAATTGTAGATTAATGATAAAATAAATTATATTAAAAAAAAGAACATATGAATGATAAAACTCATTGTGGAAGGTACATATAGAGTCAAAGTCAGATTCTCTAATATGGTAATGGTGTGTCAGACACTTTCAACTCTAGTTTAAAAGTTAAAAAACAAACAAATGTAAGACAGCAAGAGAAAAAGAAGGAATAAAGGAACTACAAAAAGGCAGAAAAGAATTAACACAATGGCAATATTAAGTCATTACCTATAATATTATTTTTAACATAAATGGATTGAATCCTCCATTCAAAAACAGTGTGGCTGAATTTATTTCAATAAAAGATGCAATGATATGCTGCCCATGAGAGACTGACTTTAATTTAAGGTCAAACATACACTGAAAGTGAATGGATAGAAATGATACTACAAGAAAATACTAAAAAAAACAGCAACAACACAAAATCCAGCAGTGGCTATACATGTATAGGGTTCCCCCATTATGAAGAAGTATTGCATTCCTATGATACCCTTCATAAGCTGAAATGGCATAAGGTGAAGTGTTTCCCTCACTTTCCAAAAGCTCACATTATTCCACTTCAATTTTCAAAAGACTTACATTAATATAGCAAATTTTTTTAAAGCACAAATCCTCTTCAGATTTCCTTTGGTTAGTGAAAACAGGTACTAATGATAGGTCTTTCACAAAAGAAAAGTTGCATAACACGAACTTTTGGAAAGTGAGGAATACCTGTATCAGACAAAATAGACTAAGTTAAAAGTGGTCATAAGGTCACAAATAAGATCATTACACAGTGATAAAAGAGTTAATAAAGAAAATATAACAGCTGTAAATATGTATGTACCAAACACTGGAACACCTAAATATATAAAGCAAATGATAATTGAACTGAAAGGAGAAATAAACAGCAATACAATAAAAGTAGGTGACATTAATAGCCCACTCTTAACAATTAATATATTATCCAGGCAGAAAATCAGTAAGGAAAAAGCAGATTTGAACAACAGCATAGTGCAAATGGACCTAATACACATATATAGAACAACCTATCCAATAGCAGAAATCACACTGCTATAAATGCCTAATTTAAGAAAAAAGATCTCAAAGAAACAACCTAACATTATACCTCACAGAACTAGGAAGAAAAAACTGAGCCCAAAGTTATCTGCAAGAAGTAAATAATAAAGATTAGTGCAGAAATATACGAAATAAAGAAAAGGAAGACAATAGAAAACATCAACAAAATTAAGAATGGGTGTTTTGAAAGATGAACAAAATCAACAAACCTTTAGCTAGACTAACCAAGAAAAAAGAGAGGAAATGATACCACAGAAATAGAAAGGATCATAAAAGACTACTATGAACAATTATATGCTAACAAATTCGGTAATTTAGAAGAAATACATAATTCCTAAAAACATACAATTTATCAAGACTGAATCACAAAGAAATAGAAATATTGAACAGACCAATAATGAGTAAGGAGATTGAATCAGTAATCAAAAATCTCTCAACAGGGAAAAGACCAGTACTAGATAGCTTAACTGATGTAGTCTACCAAATATTTAAAGAAAAATTAATGCCAATTCTTCTAAAAAAATTGGAGAGGAAACAGTTGCAAACTTGTATCATAAGGCCATCATCACCCACATACCAAAGCTAGTAAAGGACACAAGAAAAGGAAATAATAGGCCAATATCTCTGATAAGTATACATGCAAATATTCTCAATAGTAGCAAACTTGATTCAATAGCACATTAAAAAATCATACACTATAAGAGGGGCAGAGAAAGATGGTGGAATAGGAAGGCAAGGGAGAAACCTCCTCCCAAAAACACATAAAAGAAAATACAGCAAGTATGACTAAACCTGAAAACAAACTGAAGACTGCAGAACAGACTACCACACCTGGGGAAGAATAGAAGGCCACACAGGAAAGGCAGAGCTGTGACTGAACAGGACCCAAGCCATCCCCCAACCCCAGCCTACAGGTGGGAGAAAGAGGAACAGAGTGGGAGGGGATAGGAGCCCAGGATCACTACACACGTGGCCCTGGATGTCTGCCCCAGAGCATGAGCCCACATTACACTAAGTTTTGGTGATTAGCAGGGCTGGACACCAGGGACAGGTGGAACACTCTGGGAGGCTGAGACTCCACCCACTTGTGGAAGACAGGCATGCTCCACCAGTCGTGAGACCCAAAGCAGAGGTGGCAGTTTGAAAGACCTGCCAGCAGTGGGAGGGTTGCCAGAGGGGTGAGAGTTGTATAGAGCTCTCTCTTCATGAGAAAAGGCAGGTGGAGGATACATCCCCAGCACTCCCTTGGCCCAACAGGTCAAAACTCTCAGGAGCCCCAGACGCTCCAACCCCACTGCTGGCAATGCAGCCCCAAGGCTACTCCCTGAGCATGCTGTTGATAGACAACCCACTTGGATCAGCAGATTCATCAGACTTTGCTGCCTGGCAGGCAGAGGGAGACTCTCCCAGCTTTCTCGGCTCCATTTCAGCCTAACTGGGTAGGTGCCTGCAGGAGCCAACCCCAAGAACTCCTTCCTCCCCACAGGTGTCCAAGCCTGGTGCTGCACCTCTGGCCAGGGCAGAGCCACACACCAGCCCACCCACCCCATTATCCCTGCAGCCCCACCATTACTGCAGGCCAGTCAGAGGGCAGCCCTGCCCACAGTGAGCTCAACAGGGACTCCTGAGCTCATCCCAAAGGCAGTGGCTGAATCAAACTGTCGGCACAGACAGAAAGATGCCCTGCCAACAGCACACCAATAGTAGGGCTCCTGCAAAATAGAACCAGGCACTAGAGGGTAAAGAATCTTGAGTTTCTGGGCACCATAGGACACCTTCTTCATAAAGCTATTACTCTACAGGCCAGGAAACATACTGGAGCCATCTAATACAAAGGAAGAAACACAGAAACCCAGACAAAATGAGGCAGGGAAATATGTTCCAAACAAAAGTACATGACAGAACACCAGAATGAGGGCTCAGTGAAATGGAGGGTTCCAATATTCTTGATAGAGATTTCAAAATAAAAGTCATAAACATGCTCATGGATTTACAGAAAAAATATTCAATATCTCAGAGAAGATTTCAGTAAAGAGATAGAAAATCTGAAAACGAGCTACTCAGCTGAAGAATACAGTATCTTAAGTGAAGCATACAATGGAGTGATTTAAAAGTAGATCATTTCAGGTAGAGGAGACAGTGAATAAGATGGAAATTAGAGAACAGGAACACAAAGCAGCTGAGAAACAGAAAAAAGGATCTCTAGAAATGAAAGAATGACAATAGAACTATGTGACCAATCCAAATGCAACAATATTTACATAATAGGCATACCAGAAGGAGAAGAGAGAGCAAAGTCTCTTTGAAGAAATAATTGTTGAAAACTTCCCCAATGTCGGGGAGGAAACAGGCACGCAGGTTCTGGAAGCGCAGAGATTCCCTAACAAAAGGAACACCAGGAAGACAACACCAAGACATATACTAATTAAAATGGCAAAGAACAAGGATAAGGAGAGAGTGTTGAAAGCAGCCAGAGGAAAAAAAAGACTACTTATAAAGGAAATCCCATCAGGCTATCAGCAGACTTCCCCACAGTAACTTTACAGGCCAGAAGGGAGTGGCATGATATATTTAATGTGAAATAGAAGGACATCCAACCAAGAATTCTCTACCTGGCAAGATTATCATTTAAATTTGAAGCAGGTATTAAACAAATTCCAGATAAACAAAAGTTGAAGGAAATTACCACTACTAAGACAGCCTTACAGGATATGTTAAAGGAACTGCTGTAGATGGAAATGTCCCTAAGGTGAAATAGTTGTCATCAGTGAAAACAAACCCACAGTAAAGGTAGTAGACAAATTAATTACCAAGCAAGTATGAAATTAAGTATAAAACAAAAGAAGCAAAATCAGCCATACACAAAATCAGTCAAGGGATACACAAAAAGTGCAGATAATGACATCTAATATGAAAATGTGGAGGAGGAAAAGAACAAAAAAAGCACCTTTAGATTGTGCTTGAAACAGAGTAATCAGCAATTTAAGATAGACTATTATATAGTGAGGACACTATCCTCGAACCTTTACACACACACACACACACACACACACACACACAGAAATTTTTAAAAAGAGAAATTCAATCACAAAACTAAAGTAAACCATCAGTAACAAGATAAGAATATAAGAGAGGAAGGAATGGAGAGGAGCTATAAAAAACAGCTAAAAAACAAATAATAAAATGGCAATAAGTACATATTTATCGATAATCACCTTAACTGTAAATGAACTGAATGCACCAATCAAAAGACACAGAGTGGTAGAATGGATAAAGAAACAACACCCATACATATACTGCCTACAAGAGACTCATTTCAGACCCAAAGACATACACAGACTAAAAGTGAATGGATGGAAAAAGATATTCCATGCAAATAAAAGGGAGGAAAAAAAGCAGGACTAGCAGTACTTATATCAGATAAAATTCATTTCAAAACAAAAAAGTAACAAGAGACAAAGAAGGACATTACATAATGATAAAGGGATCAGTCCAATAAGAGGATTTAATCATTATAAATATCTATGCACACAAAATAGGAGCACCTAAATATGTAAAACAAATACTAACAGAATTAAAGGAGGAAATAGATTGCAACAGATTCATTTTAGAAGACTTTAACACACTGCTCACATCAATAGACAAATCAACGAGACAGAAAATAAATAAGGAACCAGAAGCACTGAACAATACATTAGACCAGATGGACTTAACATATGTACAGAACACTCCACCCAAAAGGATACACATTTTTCCCAAGTGTACATTGCACTTTCTCAAGAGTAGATCACATACTAGGCCACAAAAAGAGCTTCAATAAATTAAAAGAGATTGAAATTGTATCAAGCAGCTTCTCAGACCACAATGGTATGAAACAAGAAATAAATTACACAAAGAAACAAAAAAGCCTACAAACACATGGAAGTTAAACAACATGCTTCTAAATAATCGGTCAATGAACAAATTAAAACAGAAATAAAGCAATACATGGAGACGAATGAAAACAAAAATACAACAGCCCCAAATCTGTTGGAGGTGGCAAATGCAGTTCTAAGAGGAATGTACATAGCAATACGGGCTTATTTCAAGAAACAAGAACAATCCCAAGTAAACAGTCTAAAATCACAATTAAAGAAACCAGAAAAATAAGAACAAATGAAGCTCAAAGTCAGTAGAAGGAGGGATATAATAAAGAGCAGAACAGAAATAAATAAAATAGAGAAAAATAAAACAATAGAAAAAAATCAAGGAAACCAGGAGCTGGTTCTTTGAGAAAATAAAAAAAACCAATAAACCCTTAGCCAGAATTATCAAGAAAAAAAGAGAATGTGCACACATAAACAAAATCAGAAACAAAGAAGAATAATCACAATGGATACCACAGAAATAGAAAGAATTAGAGAATACAATGAAAAATGATATGCCAGTAAATTGGGCAACCTAGAAGAAATGGACAAATTCCTAAAAAAATACAACCTACCAAGACTGACACAGGAAGAAACGGAAAATCTGAACAGAACAATTACCAGCAACAAAATCAAACTGGTTATCAAAAAAAACTCCCCCAAAGTAAAACAGCAGGTCCAGATGGCTTCACAGCTGAATTCTATCAAATATTTAAAGAAGAGCTAGTACCCATCCTTCTTAAAGTCTTCCAAAAGGTAGAAGAGGAAGGAATACCTCCAAATTCATTCTATGAGGCTGGCATCACTCTAATCCCAAAACCAGACAAAGTCACCACAAAAAAAGGATAATCATAGACCAGTATATCTGATGAACATAGAGGCAGATATACTCAAAAAAATATTAGCAATCTGAGTTCAAAAATACATCAAAAAGATCATCCATCATGACCAAGTGGGATCTATTCCAGGGTACAATATTTGTAAATCCATCAATATCATACACCATATCAACAAAAAGGACAAAAATCCCATGATCATCTCCACAGATGCTGAAAAAGCATTTGATAAAATTCAACATCCATTCATGATAAAAACTCTCAACAAAATGGGTATTGAGGGCAAGTACCTCAACATAATAAAGGCCATATATGACAAACCCACAGCCAACATCATACTTCATTGCAAAAGGCTGAAATCTTTTACTCTAAGCAGGAACAAGACAAGGATGCCCACTCTTACCACTTTTATTTAACATAGTACTGGAGGTCCTAGCCACAGGAATCAGACGACTCAGAGTTAAAAGGCATCCAAATTGGTACAGAAGAAGTTAAACTCTCACTATTTACAGATGACATGATATTATATATAGAAAATACTATACTCCACCAAAAAACTATTAGAACTACTAAGTGAAATCGGCAAAGTTGCAGGATACAAAATTAATACACAGAAGTCTGTTGCATTCCTATATACTAACAACGAACTAGCAGAAAGAGAAATCAGGAAAAAAACTCCATTTACAACTGCATCAAAAAGAATAAAATACCTAGGAATAAACCTAACCAAGGAGGTGAAAGACCTATACTCTAAAGACTACAAGACACCAATAAATGGAAATCTATCCTGTGCTCATAGATAGGAAGAATTAATATTGTCTGAACGGCCACCCTGCCCAAAGCAATTTACAGATTCAATGCAAGCCCTATCAAAATACCAATGGCATTCTTCAATGAACTAGAACAAATAGTTCTAAAATTCATATGGAACTACAAAATACCCCTAATAGCCAAAGCAATCCTGAGAAAGAACAAAGCTGGGGGGATTATGCTCCCTGACTTCAAGCTCTACTACAAAGCTACAGTAATCAAAACACTTAGGTACTGGCACAAGAACAGATATTGATCAAAGGAAAAGAATAGAGAGCCCAGTTATAAACACATCTATCTATGGTCAATTCATATACGATAAAGGAGCCATGAATATACAATGGGGAAAAGACAGCCTCTTCAACAACTGCTGTTGGCAAAACTTGACAGCTAGGTGTAAGAGAATGAAACTGGATTAGTGTCTAACCCCATACACAAAAGTAAACTCAAAATGGATCAAAGACCTGAATGTTAAGTCATGAAACAATAAAACTATTAGAAGAAAACAAGTAAAAATCTCTTGAATGTAAGCATGAGCAATTTTTGCCTGGACACATCTCCTTGGGCAAGGAAAACAAAATAAAAAATGAACAAGTAGACTACATCTAGTAATAGCTTCTGTACAACAAAGGACACTATCAGCAGAACAAAAAGGCATCCTACAGTATGGGAGAACATATTCGTAAATGGCTCATCTGATAAGGGGTTTATCTACAAAATATATTAAGAACTCATATGCCTCAACACCCAAAAAACAAATAACCCAATTCAAAAATGGGAAGAGGACCTGAACAGACACCTCTCCAAAGAAGAAATACAAGTGGCTAACAGGCACATGAAAATATGCTTCACACGGCTAATCATCAAGGAAATGCAAATTAAAATCACAATGACATATCACCTCACACCAGTCAGCATGGCCACTATCCAAAAGACAAGAAAACAACAAATGCTGGGGAGGATGCAGAGAAAGGGGAACCCTCCTACCCTGCTGGTGGGAATATAAATTAGTTCAACCACTGTGGAAAGCAATACGGATGTTCCTCAAAAACTAAAAATAGAAATACCATTTGACCCAGGAATTCTACTCTTAGGAATTTACCCAAAGAAAACAAGATCCCAGATTCAAAAAGACATATGCACCCCTGTGTTTATCACAGCACTATTTACAAAAGCCAAGATATGGAAGCAACCTAAGTGTCCATCAGTAGATGAATGGATAAAGATGTGGTACACATACACAATGGAATATTATTCAGCCATAAAAAGAAAAGAAATCCTGCCATTTTCAACAACATGGATGGATCTAGAGGGTATTATGCTCAGGGAAATAAGCCAGGTGGAGAATGACAAATACCATATGATTTCACTAACTTGTATAATATAAAAACAAAGCAAAGCAGAAGGAACAAAATAGCAATAGACTCACAGACACTGAGAAGTGACTAGTGGTTACCAAGGCGGAGGGGCTGGGACAGGTGTGGTGGGGGAGGGGGATAAAAGGGCACAATAACTCACAATCACAGTGTAAGTTGATCATGGGGACAGTAGTACAGCATGGAGAATATAGTCAATGATTTTGTAACATCTTTCTACATTGAGAGATAGTAACTACATTAGAGGAAGTGAGGACTTGATAATGTGGGTAACTTGAACCACTGTGATGTATAGCTGAAACCAACATAAGATAGTATATTAGGGGTAAGGGGGAAGAAGGGACATTACGATTAGCAGATGTAATGTTCGGGGGGCACGGGGAGGGCTGTACAACCCAGAGATGACAAGTAGTGACTCAGTGGCATCTCACTATGCTGATGGACAGTGACTGCAATGGGGATGAGGGGGGGAAACCTGACGAAGGGGGTAGTGTAATCACCATAATATTACTCATTTAATTGTAGATATCAAAATAAACTAAAAAAAAAGAAAAAAAAAAGATTGTATATCAACATTACTTTAATTAAAAAAGATCATACACTATGATTACGTGGGATTTTTGCTTGGGATGAAAGATGGTTCACCATATGCAAATCGAGATACACCACATTAACAGAATTTAAAGGGCATTCCCACCATTTCTAGAACTGATAAGATTGGCTCACTGTGCCTAAATTATTTGTGCAAATAATATGGTTCATGCTAAATACCTTTTTTCCTTTTGTGTGTTAGAATTTTGGTACATGCTAGACAGAGGGTACCTACATGAACAGTTCCCTGTCCTCCCCCAAATCTTGGGCATCTGAGTATCTAATAAGCTTCCTTTGCAAATAACATTTCACATATGTTGCCATAATTTGTTATTGGAGGATTTAAGGGTATCCTGTGTGACTACTGTGAGAGGACTCTTGGAAGCTTGTTCCTGGTTTCTTTTGGACTTTCTCATTCACTTTTTTCCTTTACTGATTTGTTTTTGCAACCGTTTGTAATAAATTATAGCTGTGAATACAACCATATATTGAGTCCTGTTGAGTCTTGCTAGTTAACCATTGAAACTGTGGCTGGACTTGAGAACCCCTGGCACACTGCATATTTTACCTTTCTTCATGACTCAACTGTCATCCTAATATAAATGTCCACATATATGTGGCAATATATGGGCTAGCTGTTTTCTATTTATCTTTTCCTGAGTCAGTTCTATTCTGTTTTACTAACTATAGGTCAGTAATTAAAAAAAAATTCCTGGTGGGACAAATACTTTCTAACCTCCAAAGTATTTTTCTTTCAAAATCATCTGAACTATTTCCAGGCTTATGTATATATAGAAATCCATAAGGAGTTCTTGAGCCACTAAAAATCTCTAAACCAAGAACCTCTAAATGGCAAATCAGAAAAATTTACAAATATTCTGCTCACAAAAAGAAAATCCAACTGGCTAAGAAACATCTAAAAATAGGTTTAACCTCATTAATAATAACAAAACAACAAAGCAATAACATGTTCTGCAATTCTATTAGTAAAATACTTAAAAATTACATGGCTAGTATCACAATCACTTTAAAAACTGTATCTACCAATCTCACCATATGTTTCTAAGACAAACTATCCAACCTCATCCCAAAGGAAGAAGTCCTTCCTTGACTCTTGAGTAAGGTATGACCACGGGACCAGCACTGGACACCTGAAGGTGAGAGTTCATGGAGTTGGTAAAAGGGATCAGGAGTGCCACCATGAATGGGGTAGAGGGCATTCTGGAAAATCTCTGAAGAATGGACAGGCCTTTCAGAGAGCTTATAGAGGGCTGGGGATGACTGGTGGGAAGGGACAAGTGAGTGAGAAAGAGGACCCCTCCAGGTGCAAGAAACTGTGGTGCAGATAATGATTATGAAAAGTCTTCTTTTATCTGTAAAAGTATATTTATGCATTTTATTATTTATATATATAAATTATATAATATTATATAATGTATGTGCTGCCCTAAAAGGCATTAAGTAAAGTAGGTTTAAAAGAAAAATTCTAAGGTTTCCTTAAGGAACAGACACTCTCTATGTTATACAAACTCTTCCTGAGACAAGAAAGGAACAAAGCTATCTAACTCATTAAATGAGGCTAATATAACCTTGAAACTATGATGAGAAAACTATAGCATAAAAAAACTTTAGGTCAATCTCACTCATGAACAAGAATCAAAAATAATTAGCACATTGAATCTCTCAGTATATTAAAAATAACAACTTAAATACTGTGGTAGAACGTCAATGAGATAGGCATATCCACAATTAAAATCAAAGATTTCAGAACCTCTCTCTCAATAACAAGTAAAGACAAAATAAAGATATACAATAAAGGACATAAACAAAATTATGAAACAAGTAGACCTAATTAACATTTATAGAACAGTTCACACAATAGGATACACATTCTCAAGTGCAATTGGAATATTTACCAGGATAGACCATATTCTGGGCCATAACAAATATGCCAATAAATGAAAAGGATTCAAGTCATACAAAATATGTTCTTCAACCACAATGGAATTGCAGTCTGCTTTGTAGAAATCCATAAGTGAAACATACCTGGAAAAGCCCCAAATACTTGGCAACTACATAGTATACTTCTAAGTAACTCTTCGAACAAAGGAAGAAACCAAAAGAGAAATTAGTATGTAATTTCATTTGAAGAATTTCATATCAAAATTTGGGGGATACAGCTTAAGAAGTATTGGAGGGAAATTAATAATAAAAAGGCTATATTAGGAAAATAAGGTCTCAAATCAGTGACTGCATCTTCTATTTTAAGTAGCTATAAATGGAAGAGTAACAAACAAAAAGTAATTAGGAGAAAATAATCTAACAGAAATCAATGAAATGGGAAAAAGAAAAGCAATAAAGAAAACCAATAAAACAAAGTATTTTGAGGTCAATAAAATTGATAAGCCTATGACCAAATGATAAAGAAAAGAGAAGACACAATTACTAACCATCAGGAATGAGAGAGGTGTCATCA
>JAVSCE010004137.1:0-141434 GCA_032199065.1 Smutsia gigantea | reverse complement strand
GGGAAGATGGAAGTTCCTTTGGCCAGGATCCTCCCCTGACCCTAAACTGCGGGAGGATGTCACTGGCCTCCTGCTAGGCTACTGCTCCCACACCCGTGGGCAATAAGCTATTATTGACTGAGTCACTGTATAAAGAGCCCTGCCCAGTGCTCTGGGTGGAGTTAGAGATGGAGGTGGATTACGGACCTGCAGGCTGCTGGATGAGACGGGATTCTAGCGCTCGACCTCTCGCTGGAAGAATAACGCCAGGTCATAAACCCTTTTACCTGAAGAGCATTCCACTGTCATTTCTCCATCTCACTGAATCCATAGCAAACTTGCCTGCAGCTGAAACCTTCAGGCAAGACATATGGCCATCCCCAAAGACGTTTTGTCCTCCTCTGCCAAGCTCTGGGGTTGCCTCCCAGGAGAGCCCCAAGTACGTTGGGGCCCTTTTGGGTCTAGCAACAGGAAGGAATGGGATGGGGAGACGAGGGGATCCCCCTCTGCCTGCCCTCCCAGGGGAGGCGGGCGACCCTCTGTGGATAATGAACGTGACAGTCACAGGGCAGGGGTGAGCTGGGTCACTGGGCTGACTTTGAAACGGGGAACCAAACACCTCCAGCAGCTGCCTTACGGCTTACAGGGCCCGCCTCACTTTCCACGGGAGCTGGAATAGAGAGATGGTTCCTTTCTTCTCTTTTCATATGTGAAGTAGTAACTCCTAACGTGGACACGTGAGTCCCACTGTTCTGTGGCTTTTCAGGTATGAACTCATTTAAGCCAGACAACCCTGGGGAGTGCGCTCTAATCGCCTCCAGCTGACAGGCGGACGCTGGAGCCCCGTCAGGCCGGGCTTGGCTGCCGAACTGGCTGGGAGGCGGCGTGCGGAGATGGAGCCAGGCTGTGGACCCAAGCCCAGCCTCGTGAATGGTCATTAGAGAGCCTCTGGAAGCCTGTCTTTTTGTCTAAAACGGGACAGTGACAGACCCTCATGGCTAAACGGGGCCTGGCAGAGAGAAGCCAGCAGAAGGGAGCTGGCAGGGACAGACGGTGAGACGGGGACGGACAGAGATGCGAAGCACCTGGAGGCAAGGGGCTGCGTCTCATCATTTCCTTTTTTATTTTTCTTTTTATCTGTGATACAGCTGAAGTGGTTCATCTGAGATGGGGAGACTTGTAAGTGGTGGGACCAGCCCCCCAGCCCCTGACCACCCCAGCCCCTGCCGGGCCAGCAAGAGGACACACAGCCGTGTGCCAGGCAGTGTTCAGCCCTGGGCCCTGGGGAGCCACGTCCTCACCTCACCAACGAGGAAACAGAAAGGGAGGTTGAGAGGTGTTGGTCTACAGTCTGGCCCCTGTACATGGAGGATGGGGAGAGGCCCAAGAAAGAGGCAGGCCACTCCAGATTGGCAGGTGGCAGGCTTATGCTGATGCCATGTGACGCTTAACACCATGAGACAAGGAGATCTGCGCACCTGCCCACCAGAATCCGAAAAGTTCATAGAGGGGTGTGGATGAAGGGAAGGTTCTTGTGGCCAGTATTCTCACCTGGCCCTGGTCGGCTTGCTCGCTACACATGTGTGGGTAGTACATTGTTACTGACTCTATATAGAAAGAGCTCCGCCCAGGGCTCTGGGCTGCAAGGCTGCAGGAGAGCAGAGCAGAGGCTGGAGGGATGGCAGCACCGAGGACAGAGACTGAGACGGCTGCAGGCAGAGGGGCCCAGAGGCAGAGACTGGCTTGTGGCATGCAGACTCGCTCTGAGTGGACGGGATTCTAGTGATTGACCTGCCGCCGTGGACGTAAAGTTGGGTATAAACACTTTCACCCCAAGAACGTTCCATTGTCATTCCTTTGGTCACATTGAATCCATAGTGAACTTGCCCGGGGCTGAAACCCACTGGCAAGACAAGGAGCCTTACCTGGGTTCGGCCACATGTGCAGTCCAGGTGGTCTCAACACCACAGCACCATCTCAAGGCTGTCCTGGGGACAGCTCCCACTGCGGGACCGGTGGGCAGAGTGCACCTTGCAGGATGGGGAGGGACAGCCCCCAGTTGCCCGGGTCCAGCCTGTGGGTTAACCGGCTATGAGTCTTCTCGGTGGTCTTCTCCGACAAGAGTTCCATGTCTCCTACTGGGCCACACAGCCTGGGATGGTGGAGCCCACTGATCCCCTCCCACCTGCGCCCCTGCTTCCTTCCCAAACTCACGTCCATCACAGGCTGACTACCAGAAGTGAGGTGGGGTCAGAAACCCAAGTGGCACTGACCGGACGGGAATAATCAGTGCTCGGAGGAAGCAGGGCCAGAGAGGCAGGGACAGCAGGCGTTTATTAGCCAATTATCAGTTGTCTGCCTCGGAGAGAAGAAATAGAACCTCTGAGTCTCATTTCCCTCGTATCTGAGACATGATGGCAGTGAGTCATCTCACGGGTCGTCCAGAGAATTCCATAACCGTGTCCTAGGACAGGGCTGGCTCGTGGCCGAGTCCGGGCAAGCAGCCCTCACCTCTCCTTCCCCTGGCAGGCTGGGGGACCCTTGGCTGTGTTTGCCCCAAACCAGGGAGAGGCAGCCACCCTGAGGCCTTCGCTCCAGGCCAGGAAGGGGAGGGAAGGGGCCCCAGAGCGTGGACTTCTGAGAGGAGAGATTGAGGAGGCCAACCGCAGCCTTCTCGGTGTCCCCGGGCAGGCCACCATCAGTCAGCCTCCAGCAGGTGCCAGAGCCCTATAAATAGCTGCAGGAATGACATTGCAGAGGGTTCTGCCTTGGAACGCTCTGCAAAGGACGCCGCATCGCCTAGGAAAGGTTATTTATACTCCAGGCAGGGATAGAATCTACATGATTGAAAATAAAGATTTTATGTATTTGTACGTATCTATCTGTGTATGCGCTCATCAATAAAATTAACACGCGCCTTCCGGGGATCTGATCCCCTCAGCTCAGTCGGGCATCCCGTCTGTGTGCTGGTTACTGACCATGTCTGGGAACCAGCTGTGGGCCCCTCTGAAATATCATCCTTGTCAGTCGTAGGCCTTTAGCGCCGAGCGAGATCTCTTTACGGTGGGATTATGGTGGTCCTGTGAGCACGCCTGCCAGGAAACTCTTATGCTGGCACTGCGCACCCCCCTGAAGTGTTTCATGGAAATTAGATTTCGGGAGAACAAAATAGCAGAGGGCTCAGAGGCTGTGGGAGGCGGGGATCCCTCTTTGTAACTCATTTGCCCAGCAATTAATTTCTTCCCCTTGCACAATTTGAAGAAAAAGATTGTGTTCATTAACTCACCATCCACCTGTTCCTGAGGATTATTTTGATCGCTTTTTAACAGGAGACTTTGTCTCCCGTCGGGAGATTTACTGTCATCCCAACAGCTGGCGTCTGAGCACCGCCAACCATGTTGCCCTGGGTAACTTTCTCCAAACAAGAGCCCAAGTCGGGTGACTTTCCCAGCAAGGTCCCGGGGGAGCGGAGGCTTTCTGCGCAAAATCCCCAGGGACGCTTTCTGCCCCGCCGGGATTTTAGAAAGACATTTTCGCGTCTCCAGCTAACACCAGATCCCCTACACCTCCCTTTCCCCCTAAGCACATGAATCATAAATGCCTAGAACGGATCTATAGAAAATTCAGATCAAAATAAGGCACAAGAGGCGCCCAGAGACCTTGCAGGGCTTGAAACTACCAAGTGAAATCTCACCCAGCACCTCTTCTCAACTCTTGGCTATTTTTTAGTTAGACACCGGAATTAAAGCTGGATAGCATTCAGAAGATTTTATTTAACCCTCGTTTAGATTCAGTTGGGATCAATTTAATGAAACGTGAGTACTTTTCTAGATTTACAGAGAGAATTCAAAGAAATTTAACCAGAGAGAAAGGCATGAGATATTTTCCTGTCCCCAGTCAGTGGAATACTAGGCTCTCTTGCCATGACTTATGCTATTTGCTTTCAAATATAATGGAGAAAAAAAAAAAAAAGAAAGTGTAGATTCCTAGCAAAGTATAGCTGGGGATTCAGGATATCCATCCATCCTGCCATTCTGTTACTTACTGGACAATATCTTCGGAGCCAGGCATTGTACCAGCCCCTGGAGAGTCAGAGGAGAGCCCACCTGCCTAATGGGGGCATCTACCCTGCAGGCAGCCCCTGGGGAAGCAGCCCGGGGCCACCTGACGTCCGGGGAGGGGTCGGCGCGGGGATTTTCGGTCACTCAGTCATGCGAGCTGGGCTGTGGTTTGAGGCAGAGGCCAGGAGAATTTTAAATGAACTCGTAGCTGAATAGCGGAGCCTATGGAAAGGCAGACAAGGCCAGCAGGGAGCGAAAGAGAAGAACGTTTTGCAGGGAGGCTGGGTGCCCAGGGGAGGCCTCCAGGGGGCTCTCTGTGGCAGGGAGAGACTGGACGCAGCTGGGCAGAGGGGCTCCAGCCCCCACCCCGTGTTCCCTGAACCCACCCAGGAGAGCCCTCTGTACAAATACAGCCTCATAATTTGCTTTCACTTTCGAGGTTTTGCCTCGACAAAACCGCAAGGATGTGGCCGGAAGGTGGAAAAAGGGCCCCTGTGCACTCTGGGAAGAGAGGTAGAGGGTGAGGTCCCATCAGCCTGCCCTTCAGCAGACACTGACGGAGTACTTAGGATGCTGTTTTCAAAGTGAGACCCTGGATTGTCTGCCTGAAAATAAAATATTAGATGGGGTTGTGTCCCTGCCTGGGCCCGGGCCTGGAAGTGCTGAAGTAGAATCTGCATTTCCCCCACCTGCCCTGGGTGACTTTCAGGCAACTGTACATGCAGGAGCCAATGGCTAGGGCGTGTGGGACCCTGGGGGAAGGGGGACGGAAAGACTCAGGCCCCAGCGGGGAAAGTAGTGACCAGCCCAGAAAGGGATCCAAGGACCCCTGCGCTCAGAGAGTCAGGGAGGGGTGCTCTTTACACCAAGTGCCCGGCAGGGGGACGGCAGGGGCCTGGGGGGGGTGGGCAGGGGTGCCTGGGAGGCCATGCAGGGGAGGGGCATGCAAGGTTGGTTTTGAGACCCGGAAGGAATCCAGGGATCAGAAATGGGGAGAGAACCAGGGCAGGGGTAGGAATTTAGGGTGGTTTTGTTTCAAGGCATACAACACAGCTTGGCAGGCCCGAGGGTTTGCCCAGGGAAATGCAGTGGGAGACAAGACTGCAAAGCGAGCTGGCGCCGAGTCAGGACGGGCTCTGAAGGCCAGGTGAAGGGGCGACTCCATCCAGTGGGGCCGCCTTGCGGGTGCCCGCTCTGGGCTGGCGCAGGCCCGGGGTGGGGATATGAACACACCCAAGGCAGTCTCTTTCCTCAAGAGCTCAAGGTCCATGGTGGAGAAAGACATGCTTGTGAAAGCACTGCCCTGCACTGGGGCAGAGCCACGTGCAGCCCCCCAGGGAAGACAAGGGAGCTGGAGATGCTCTGCCGGTCTGGGCAAAATTCCTACCTTGAGTTTCCACACGGAAAGCAGTGCACAAGTGTGACTTGCAGGCAGTGGAGACAGCCTCCCAGGGGCTTCAGGGCAAAGGAGGAACACGATGGACGTAGCATGTCAAAAGTGGAAAAGTTGACCCCCAGATATGAAAAGCAAACACCATTTTAGCTCCCAGCTCTCTTTCCTGAATCCAGAGTTTCCCTGTTGTGCGCTGGTTATCTGGATGGCTTCCCTGTGAAGAGACACAGCCTGCCCTCTGCCTGTTGTCCTTTATCGTCCTGTTATTTATAGCGCTTGGGAAACAAAGCCTCAGGAGTTCCGGGATCTGCTCTCCAAGGGCCGACAGGGGTCTAACCCCAGACCGGCCGAACCATCAGAGTGGCAGCCCTGCGGAGCCGAGCCCTCGGCTGGCCTCTCACAGTAGGAGCCCCTGTGTTGGCCGGGTGCAGGTCTGCAGAGGGGAGCTAAGTGGAAACAGGCCAGGAAGCCACCCCCTGGAGCTGCCTCACCTGGGTGGGCATTTAGGAAAACAGAACAATGGCTTGGTTTACTGATGTCAAAGTCTAGGCTGACAAGGGTTTGCTTCGACGAGAGAGAGAGAGAGAGAGAGAGAGAGAGAGAAGCAGCTTGCGTGGGGTTGTTTCACTGCTCTCACCCGACCCTGTGTACGTTACTCACACTCTCAGAGGATGGACCCTAACATCTGTCCTCTCTGTCATTCCCATGCACGAGGAGTAAGAAGACACCTCCAGGCGGGAACCTCTGCGAGACGAATGGCACTTCTCTATTCCCCATGTGCGCCCTTATCTGCAGGCATCATGGCTTTGCGGGGTCCCAGGCTAGGAAAGGGGGGAGGCAGGGAGGCCGTGTGTCTGAACATATGCTCTGACTGTCTGCTGAACCTAAGTTCCATTCCATGCCACGGATGGCCTGCGTGGATCGCAGAGGCCACTGATGAGGATGCCCAGTGACCCGTGGCCGCCAGACGTGGTTCTGGGCAAGAGCCCCCCAAGGGTTTATGCCCTGCTTTGCCCACAGAGAGAATGGGTTTGTGATGCACCCAGCCATAAACTTTTGGGGACTTCTGGTCAGACTTTGAAAAGCAGTGCGAGGACACAGGAGAGGCTGGAGCTGTCCCTGCCTGCAAGGGATCCCTCGCCCAGGCTCCCAGCGCCGTGACCAGTCAGTCTGAGGGCTGCACGGGACTCTGGGTCCCCACTGAGCCAGGCTCCAGGAGAGCACGCCATGTGGGATTGGGAGCCCCAGGTTCTGCCCTTGACCCCCCACCCTCAGATGCTGAGCTGGGCTTTTGTCTCAGTCCGGGAGGTTCGATTAGATGACCTCTCAGAACTTGTGCATCTGGCTGTGGCTTACCCACCTTCCAAGCTCCCCAGAACACCCGGCCTGGGGGTGGACGGCTGCATCGCACTCCCGTGGCCCACGAACAACCGCAGCACCTGCCTGGCGGGCGGAGACCCCTGCGTTGGGTCTGTCGCCCTCCCTGTTCCCCTGCATCTCTGTCGTTGCATGAGTGACTTCAAATCTTCCTGCGAGCAAACAACAGACTGAGTTCTTGAAACAGCAATAGCTTAGCCCGGTAAGAACCTGGGCGGTAGCTGTGACAACGAGGCAGGGGCAGTGGATGAGGTAGCTTCATACACGGATAGCCGGGAGGACAAGGGCCGGTGGGAGGGCCCAGCATCCAGCAGGGCGGCCACCACACCCCCTTGTGATCTGAGCTACCGAGGAGGACTATTTACGCAGCATGGCGCTGTGGTAGGGCCCTGTGGACTGCACGGCACCTCTGTCCTTTGAGCCGTGCGGATCAAGGCCAGTCTGTTGAGGGAAATCCAGTTTGTTCCTTTATTAGTTAATTCAGTGAGCATTCAGTCCTTTCGACAAGCCGTTTGTTGTGCTTGGTACTGTGGGTCTAGCCTTACGGGGGCCAGGGGGGGGGGTGTTAGCCGGCTGCAGGGCCGCAGAGACAAAGCGCTGCGGACAGGACTGCTGCAAGAGAGGGTTGTTGTTTCGCAGCTCTGGAGGTTGAAAGTCAGACGACATGTCAGCAGGGCTGGTTCCTTCTGCAGCTATGAGGAAAGGGTTTGTTCCAGACCTCTCTCCTGGCCTGTAGATGGATGTCAGTCTCCAGTTTTTATAAGGACACTGGATGTATTAGACTGGCCTCAACTTAATAACTTCATCTTAACTTGATTACCTCTGGGAAGACTATTTCCAAATGCTGCATCCGAATGTTTGTGTCACCCCTCGCTTCTTCCCTGGGACTTCTATTTTTTTGTTTTTGATTCTTCCTACATAATTCCGAAGAACTTTCTACTTAATGTTATTATTCGGGCTGAAATGATCAGGAACATAATGGTTCAATTTTTAAAGTCTGCTCGAGGATCCACTCCTCTCTAGAAGGTGCTTGTAATGTGACATTAAGGACAAGACTCCAGCTTTACAGCAAGTGTTACAGGAATAAGAAATGGCAAATTGCCTCTCACATCTCACTCATTTTAGACACATTCTAATTAACTCTGCTGGAAAAATAATTGGCTTAGATCCGGTCGATCTGATTGAGGATCTAAATAACCTCACTTGAGTGGTATTTATATTTCAAACTTCTTGGTCTTAGGTGAAGTTAGCCTGTGGCTTGAATACTAATTACTCTCTAAGTGGGGACAAAAATAACACCACGGCCCATCAAATGATATCTACTTGCTCCTAATCTCCTAGTAAATAGGTGCATAGAGAGTTTTTCAGAAGTACATCAGCACGGATGGTTTTTCAAACGTCCGTTTTAAGTTGGTTGTTTGAAACTTGCATTATTTCCCTAAAGAAATCGTAATATATTCAGCGGTTAACTTCACTGGTCATACTACTAATAACAGCAAAATTCATCTGAGCTCTCATGGAGCTAAGATAAAAGTATTTAGAGAACCAGCCGGGGTCATAGATCCTGGGTGGCCAATGTCACCTAGGTCAGGAGAGAGGAAGACAGGAAGAGGTGGCTCCCCACCCCACTCCCTGGGACAGGGACCACCCGGTCGGCGTCCAGAGATGAAAGGCTGACAGGGATGTCGGGGACCGATGCCCCCTGCACACGCTGGTGAGGGCAGAAGCAGATGGCCCGGGATGGCTGACAGCGGTTGAGAAAGGCTCGAACGAGGAGAGTAAGCCAGACAACCAGGATGAAATCCAGGCATCGCTAGTGGTTGAGTTAGTATCTGAGAATTGACGGGACCATGGCAAATTGTGAAGCCAAGTCTAGTAACGAAAGAGAGTCAACCCCCATTGGGTGAGAAGGCCTATGAAGTGGGTTTCACACTGAGGGTCAGACAGGGTGAGGATGGGTGTGTGGGGACAGTTGGTAAAGGGCGCAGGGCAGGAGGAACCCAGGCAGGATCCAGATGTTTAGTTTCCATTTTCCCTACTATGTGGAGTCTTTTCCTTTCCTAATCTTTAAGGGAGCATTTGGAAATCAAAGACATTTGTCTGTGGGCTTCTGCCCCTGCTCCCCCAGGCCCTGGTTGTCCTCCACACTGACTCCAGGGGACGCGACTCCAGTCTGTGACACCTGCCGCCTCACTGCCACAGCCTGGTTCCTGCTCATACCCGCCCACTCCGCCCTCCTTTCCCCTCCTGTCGGAGCTCCAGGCTCTCTGCAGATGAACGCACCATGCTTGGCACCTCCACTGTGAAAGAAATGATTGGTCATTCCCTTCCAGAAACGTCTGCAGTCTGAGGGGATGCCCGTGAGCCAACGGAAATGGATAACTGATAAGTTTCAGGCCATACAAGGTGAAGGCAGCACAGTGGAGCCGTAGGAGGGACTGGGGAGGCGGAAGGTTAGGCGAGCGGGTGAGCAGTAGGTGGGTTGACCCCTTCCAAGAGTCGGTCCTTATCTGTGCTCCTCTTCCTCCAATTCTGAGTCGCTGGGCTCTGGATTTTCACTGCATGTCCCACTATTAGAGCAGGGACTGGACTATACTGGATGGAAAGGACAATGAATGTGGTCAAAAGACCCACAGTAAGTCATCCAAGCACCTCCTGGCTGCTCCTAGGAGCTGGAGACTGTCCTCAGTATTATACTTGTATAAAATATATAAAACAACTTATATTTATATAAATAATAAATGATACATAATTGCATTATATATATATATATATATATATATATACACACAGAATTTTTTTCTTTCTGTTAGTGAGAACCCCTGAGAAGACACTCTGTCACCCAGCGGTTAGATTTTTATTTGAGGGCTTCTTTTTTTTTTTACAACTACATATTTTATTTTGTTTTATGAATGCCCATAACTTATCAGTCTCCCATGGTTGAGTATTTAGGTTATTCTCAATTTTCCTCATTTACCTATAAGAGCACTTATATTTAACAAATTGACAATCTGTTACAGAGTAAAATTTCTGATCTAGTTTCTAGTTTGCTTTTTAACTTTATGATAGGCATGCATTTAGAAGTTTGTTTTAAATGTTTTCCTTTTTACCTTTTGATGCCCTTCACCCGTTTATCCCTCCCCACAACCCTTTGTATCTGGCAACTGTGATCTGTTCTTTGTATCTATAAGCTTGGTTTTACTGTTTGTTTTTGTTTTAGATTCTATGTCTAACGACATCATTTGCCTTTTTCTGTCTGTCTAACTTGTTTCACTTAGCATAATGCCTTCAACGTATGTCCCCATGTCACAAATAGCCAGATTTCATTCTTTATTATGGCTGAATAATATTCCGTAGTATATATGTACCAGGATGCTCTATCCACTCATCCATCAGTGGCCACTCAGGTTGCTTCCATATCTTGGCTATTGTAAATAATGTGCAGTGAACATGGGGATGCAGACATGTTTTTGAGTTGGTGATTTCATTTTCTTCAGGTAAATACCCACATGTGGTACATTAATTAAAAATCAATTTTTAATATTTTGAGGAATTGCCATACTGTTTTTCATAGTGGCTATACTAACTTACAATTCCACCCACAGTGCACAAGACCTCCCTTTTCTCTGCATCCTTACTCATACTTGTCCTCTCTTGTCTTTTGGTTAATAGCCATTCTAACAGGTGTGAGATGATATCTCATTGTGGTTTTGATTTGCATTTCCCTGATGATAAGAGATGTCCAGCACCTTTTTTCATGCACCTGTTGGTCACCTGTATATCTTCTTTGGAAACAAGTCTATTCAGATCTGTCCATTTTTCAATCAGGTTTTTTTTTTTTTTGCTACTGAGATGCATGAGTTATTTATCTATTTTGGATATTAGCATCTAATCAGATATATGATCTGCAAATATTTTCTCCCGTTCAGTAGGTCTCCTTTTCATTTTGTGGATGGTTTTCTTTGCTGTGCAGAAGCTTTTTAGTTTGAAGTACATTTACTTGATTATTTTTGCTTTTGGTGTCAAATTAAAAAAATCATTTCCAAGACCTACTTGAGAGTTTACTGACTGTTTTCTTCTAGGAATTGTCAGATCTTGTATGCAAGTCTTCAATATATTTTGAGTTAGTTTTTGTGTATGTGGTATAAGATAGCAGTCAAGTTTCATTTTTTTGCATACGGCTGTCCAGTTTTCCCAACACCATTTATTGAAGAGACTGTCTTTTCCTATTGTATATTTTTGGTTCCTTTCTCACAAACTAATTGACCATATATGCATGGGTTTATTTCTGGGCTCTCTGTTATATTCCACTGATCTATGTGTCTATATTTTTATGCCAATATGTTTTAATTTCTATGATTTTGTAATGTAGTTTGCAATAGAGGCATGCGATTCCCCCAGCTTTGTTCTTCTTTCTTAGCATTTGCTATTCAGGCTCTTTTGTAGTTCCACACGAATTTTAGGATTGTTTGTTACACTTCTGTGAAAAATGCTGTTGGAATTTTGAGAGGGATTGCATTGCATTTATGTATGGCTTTGGGTAGTATGAACATTTTAACGATATTGATTCTTCCAATCAATGAGCATGGGATGTCTTTCCACTTATTTGTACCACCTTCAATATCTTTCATTTATGTCTTGTAGTTTTCACTATAAAGGTCTTTCACCTCTTTCGTTAAATTTATTCCTAAGTAGTTTACTCTTTTTGATGCAATTGTAAGTGAGATTGTTTTCTTAATTTCTCACTCTGAGAGTTCATTATTAGCATATAGAAGTGCAACAGATTTTTGTGTATTGATTTTGTGTCCTGAAATTAGTGAATTTATTAGTTCTAACAGTTTTTGAAGAGTTTTTAGGGTTTCCTATCTATAATATTGTATCACCTGCAAATGGAGATATTTACTTTTTCCTTTCCAATTTGGATGCTTTTTATTGCTTTTTCTTACCTAATTGCTTGGGCTAGGACTGCCACTGTTATTTGAATAAAAGTGGCGAGAGTGAGCATCCCTGTCTTATACCTAATCTTAGAGGAAAAGCTTTCAGCTTTTCACTACTGAGTAGAATGTTGGCTGTTGTCTTGTCATATTATATTGCGGTGCATTTCATGTATACCTTCTTTTTTGAGATGTTTTGCCATAAATGGATGTTAATGTTCGTCAAACGTTTTTTCTATATCTATTGGGATGATCATATGATTTTTATCTTTCATTTTGTTAATGTAGTGTATCACATTGATTTGCAGATATTGAACCATCCTTGCATCCCTGGAATAAGTTCCACTTGATTGTGGTGAGTGATCCTTTTAATGAATTGTGGAGTTCAGTTTGCTAATATTTTGTTGAGGATTTTTGCATCCATGTTCATCAGGGTCATTGGCCTGTAATTTTCTTTCCTTTTTATTTTTGTGACATCCTTGTCTCATTTTGGTATCAGGGTAATGCTGACCTCATAAAATGAGTTTGAAGGAATTCTCTCCTCTTCATTTTTTTAAAGAGTTTGAGAATGATTGTATTAATTCTTCTTTGAATGTTTGGTGGAACTCACCAGTGAAGCTGTCTGGTTCTGGACTTTTGTTTGTTGGGAGGTTTTTGATTACTTATTTAATCTCTTTACAAGTAACCAGTATGTTCAGATTTTCTATTTCATCATGATTGCATCTTGGTAGGTTGTATGTTTCTAGTAATGAATCCATTTGTTCTAGGTTATTCAATTTGTTGACGTGCAATTGTTCATAACAACCTCTTATGGTCTTTTGTATTTCTATGGTATCAGTTGTACCATCTCCTCTTTCCTTTCCAGTTTAAGTATTTTAAACCATGGCATCTTTGAAGCCTCACAGCAGCCCTATGAAGAAGGTACTGCTGTCTTCCCTCATATTACAGTGAGAAAACCAAACCACAGAGAGATTAGGGAAGCTGGACACAACTGTGTTGTTGCTAAAATGTGGAAAGGCAGGACTTGAGGCTAGGCCAGCTGTATCAGGATTTGACACAGAGCGTGCACTTCCAACCATGTCTTTCTGATGCCTGTAGAGCTAGAGCAAGGGCAGCTTGCAGCATGGTGCTGTGTGGCTGGCAGATTTTTCAGCCAGGGGTGCCTGTGTTTTTCATACAGGGTGATCCTGAAGCTGAGCTAAGGAAATGAGGGTGGGTTGGTGAGTGCTCAAATAGCCATTTCTACAGGAAAAAGACTCAGCATTCTGCCTAGACGGAGCTTGAAAGATTAAGTGAGGAAAGGTTTTGTCACTTGAATGCGATGAAAGTCATAACTCTGTCTAAGGGCAGGAATGAGGTGGCAGGTAAGGTGTGAGGGTGTGAGGACCTGATGAGGGAGGAGAATGAAGAGGTGGGCAGGACTGGCTGCAACACCTCTCTGGAAAGGCAAGTTTTCTGCAAAGAGAAGAATCATGCGTTCATAGAAGCTGCACATGCAAAAGATGGTCAGGGTGTTTATCACATGAGCAGCCATTCTTACATTATGTTGTGGACCATACCTTGTGACTGGCATTGTGTAAAGTAAATTATGTGCCTCTTATTCTTGAAATCATTCAGGGTAGACGCAGATACTTCCATCTTACCAGTGGAGGGAATTAAGGCCCAGAATGTTTAAGTAACTTGCCCAAGGACATACAGTGAGGAAATTATGGAGCAGGAATCTCACATCAGGATTAGTTTGCTGCACCGATTACGGCACAGGCTACACTGCTGTACTAAAGACACCCAAAGAACAGAGAGTTACATAAGGTAAAAGCTTACTTCTTTCTCATGTAACAGACTGGAGGTCACAGGTCCGGGAAAGTGGGGTGGCTCTGCTCCACCGCGTCATTTCAGAGACCCAGGTTTCTTCTGTTAGGCAGCTCGGTGACATCTTAGGATCCTGTCTCATCTGCATCATTGAAGCTGTACAACATCCATGTCCTTCAGGGGAAGAGAAGTGTTCCAGGCAAATGACCTTATCATGAATAAGGTGATCTTTAGCAACACTGCTTTTGCTCACATTCATTTGCCCAGACTTGGTCATAATTTCACATCAGTTTTACAGGCTGGCTGGGGAGTCCAGTCCAGTGGACCTGTGCTTAGGAAAAAACAGGAGCTCTAAAATTGAAGGGAAAAGATGGCTATGGAAGCTTTTGAAATGTTGGCTGCATGGTATTGCTCCCGGTTTACGGATGAGAAGGACACGCTGCTGGAGGTGTGGTGGTCAACACAACAGCATGGTGTCGGAGTGCGTGGCTGTGAGAGAGCCCCGGCCCCTGGCCGAGCAGAGCTGCGGGCCTGTTCAGGCTCAGTGGTCACCAGGCTTCTCAGGGCATTTTTTCATGACTCAAAGAAGTGGGCGGGGGGGTGGGGGGGGGAGAGGAGTTCCTTGCTTTTCATGAGGTATTTGGCTCATAAGGAATGCTCAAGAGAGGACCTTGGTTGAAGACAGTAGAGGGAGACTCACAATCTCTAAATATGAACATAACTCAGAATTATGTTCCATGGGAAAGAAAACATAGGTCCACAAAATACAAGGAAGAAAAGTTGAATTACCTATGATTTCATCACCCAGAGATATCTCTTCATAGATGGTGATGGTAAATGATAGATAGATGGATGGATAGATGATAGACTTATTTTGCAAAACTTGAATCATCACAAGCATATAATTTTGTGGGTTGCTTTTCTCCTGTTTGAGACCAGAGGTATGGTCATGCATGGCTGCTTCTGGCTAAGGAAAAGCTGACTTGCCATCTCTTGCTCTGCATGGACGTTGCTTGTGTATTACACAGTGTTGTACAAACACGAACAGACCTCCGACCATTGGAGGCTGACCCAGGGCCCTGTGGTCTGACTTCCATAAGCAGGGCCTAAGCCAGGAGGGGCGAGGGCAAGATTAACCTGATGGGTGCTTTCTGAGGCCCAGCATCCCTGACTGTCCTGCTGCAGATCACTGGAGTTCTTGGCATTATCAGTTCCAAGATGTTCTTCTGTCTGTCTAGGACCTAGGAACCTTTGCCCATTTAAGCCGGCTAAAGAGCTGTAACCTGAAATGCCAGAGCTGAGAGGGGACAGGACTGATGACCACCTGATTCGGCTGCCGATCCCCATGGGGTCTTCCCTAGGGCCACACAGAAGATCGTTAGCCAGTGGTCTCTCCACCTCCACGCTCTCTCCGCCCACAGAAACAGGAGTAAGAAAACTCCACCTCCTCTGAGCTGAGTGCATGATGCGTGGACCGGGATGTGCCTGTTTCTGCCAGCCCACACGGCACCCAGCCTGGGGCAGCAGAGCGCTAAACACGCCGGGTCTGGGTGCGCAGACCTAGGACGAGCCTGCGCTTGTCGCTGCTGTAGGCGAGTTGTCCAGCCTCTCCGAGCCTCAGTTTTCGTCTCTGTAAAATGAAAATACTAACAGTGGGCAGGCCAGGGCTTGGATTATTGGAGGTGAGGAAAAGACATGCAAAGTGGTAGCAGAGCACCTGGGGCATGAGGATGGGAGTTTCTATTCTTGGGAGCCCAGCTGCCCTTTTGCCCAGCTTCCAGAGAGCAGAAGCTGTGAATACTTGGCCTGCAGCCCCACAGGCTGGATCTTCCACCCCAGGGCACTCCGCCCCTTTCCAGCTGCCAGCATCCGCGTCTCTTTGTCTGACGCCTTTTCCTGTTGCCACAGAAGGTCATTTTGCCCCAAGGTGAGGCAGGCCAGAAGCAGTCCTCAAACCCTGCGTATAAATGCCTCCCCTCCTTCTCTGTCCCTTCTCTGCAGCTCCCGCTGTCCCCAGGGACGTTTTCCTTCATCTGCCTTGGGCTGGGGTCCGTCCTCAGGTTCTGCCCCCAGGGTAACCCAAACCACGCCGCCGCCCCTCCCTGCCACGTTCTCATTCATCGGCTCCTCGGGTGCCCCAGTCATGCGGACCACAGACCTCACGTCTGTCTCCTCCTGCCTGTACGGTTGTGGCCACTGTGTGTCACCAGCAGCCACCTCGCCTTAGCTGTGATCCGTGCTGCGGCGGGCACAGCGCACCCCTGCCTCGGTGGGACCTGCCCGGGAGGTGAGACCTCCCTCCCCGAGCTCAGAAGCCTGCGACGTGCTCGCTGCGGTCCTGGGGACGACACCTTCCCTGCCGTGGCCCGTGGTGGGAGCTGGCTGATGACACGCCCCTTCTCTGTGCCTCCACTTCCCAAATAAAGCAATTGCACTGAAATCCGTGCTTTGGGGTGGGATTGTAGGGAACCCAAACGAAGACAGTTGGTATTAGAAGTGGTTCTCAATCTTGGATCATTTGTTGGTCCATGGCAACAAGGACCCATTCTGATGAGGAGGTGGGGGACCCAAGGACTGGAATGGGGACGCCTGGGTAGATGTCCTCAGATTCCCTGGGACTCTCTGGGCTTGCATCCTCACTGTGGAGGACAGCAGCCTCCCCCTGCCCCAAGATCACGCAGACGTCTCCCTCGAGGCACATGCCCTGCCAGATGACAGGCAATCCCTGTGAGAGAGGTGCTGTCCTTGCTTCAGAAAGGGCCACAGAACCCAGCTGACATGTAGCAATGTGGCCCAGGAGGCCACATCTGGGAGTCCACATAGTGGACTGGGGCACAGTAGAAGGCTGGATAAGGCAGAGTCCATTGCAATGCAAGCACTCTCTGTGGACTCAGGATTCGGCATCTGGGCAGGACACCTAGAGCCAGCTGTGATCTGCTGCTGAGGCAGCGCCCCACAGCTTGGAAATAATGATATGGCCTCAAGTAAATGGCCATTAGGACTACCTTGGCAGCAGAAGGGACAGACTGTTTAATGAGGTAGGTACACAAAAATAGATTTATTATGTACGATCAGAAAGACCACCAAGTGACCGGTTTCTGGGAGAACAAGCTGTTCACTAGTAAAATATGGAATATGCCAGTGAAGGGGCCGCCAGCACTGTTGAGAAGCTCCCAGTGACTCCTTCGTGGTGTGCTGAGTTCTGGGCTCCCCAGCGTCATGGGGCTCCAAGAGGAACACCTAACCATCAAAGACAAGGCGGGAAGATGGTCGTAACAGCAGAAAAGTTGCAGTGGCAGCCTGGCCTCTGATTTGCAGAAATCCGGGAGCAATGCCTAACAGACCACGGTGTTCCTACTGGTAGGAGTGGAACGTGTCGCTTGAACGATGTAACCAAAGATCCAGAGCGGGTGAGCCGAAGGTGATGGCAGCTGCTGCAATGGAAAATCATGATGAACTTTGCCCAGTTTCCAGACCTGACCAGCTGTCAGACCCAGAGCCAGCTCCCGAAGGGGAGCCTGGAGTCCTCTGAGAATGTCCCTGCCATGTCACAACAAGCCCACAAGGTACAGATCATTCCCCTCATCTGTCACCCAAAGGACCTGTGGCCATTTCTCCTGAGAAGAGGGAATCTTTGAAGAGCGGTGGATACAAGATCTGAACGGAAACCAGCACCGTGGGACACACAGTGCGAAAGTTCCAGCTCCAAATCCATCTCAGAGGCCAGTGGATTCACGCCGCCCACTGTTCATTCCCTGGTCCCTGAATTATAGAGGGAATGCATACGGCATGACTGCTGGGAGAACTCGTTCATGGAGTAAGAGCGAGAACACTAAGAAAAGCCAGGTGGAAATTCTTCCCATCCCGGTTAAGACACAAAATCAGAAGCAATGTCTCACTGTGTGTTACAATGCTACCTCAAAGACTTCAAGAGGGCAGAGGGTGGCTCAGTCACCCTCGGATATCAGTTCTCTGGTGAGTTCAAGGAGAGTGGTCGGTCTGCATGCTCTCTGGCACTCCCCGATTGTCAGAAGAGCGAAACTCTGTTCAGCGGAAGTCAGAGTAAGATTTTTCGCAAAAATGTCAAGGCATCTTAAAACTGATTCCAATTACAAACTGACTCATGAACTCCTTCAAACGTTTAAAATTGGATTTATAAGTTTAATATATTTTATTTCCCTGGCAAAGTACTCAAATTGTCTGAGAGATAAACCAAACCTGTCCAGAGTTTAGATCATTTTCACAAATCTAATCAACTAACTTATATACAGGGTGCCTTTAGGTCCTCTTACGTGTTCTCATACTCTTTCTACATTTAGCCAGTCTCAGAAATCACACATTTAAATCACTTAATTTTAACATGGAATCACACAGCTGGTCTGTTACTTGGAGAGGCCAAATCTAAGTCAGGCAAGAATTTAGGTACTGAATGTGAGGAGAATACTTAAGAATTGCGAGTTTCTCTGACTTTCACACTAACAGGTTTGGTGGCAAAGCATGGGGCTCCTGGGGCAGAAACAACAGACAGTGGTAGTCAGAGCGTCAGAATTCACACCAGGTGCCCTGGAGTGAAGCGGCCCAGGTGACACATGTTAGCACATCTATTGACATCTATTAGTTTTTCTTTTATATTATTCCTGTCTTTTAGACCACAAACCTCACAGTCGTGTCTACCTTCATGGTCTCAATACTTGAGAAAAGTGTCTTATTATTGAGCTCTCTGATGGATCAGAAAAGGGTATCTTCTCCCTTGATGCTTTCTTTCCTGCTCTGGAAAGTGCCAAGTGTGTCATTTGGGCTGAGGGGGAGAGGAAAATCCTTCCTGCGGCAGCCCCTGAGCTGTGGCCAGAATTAGGCAATACCACCCTCCCCAGAGGACCTCCATGCTCCGCCTGTTGGTAGAAGCCCCGCCAGCACCCCAGGAGGGCCCCCCCCCCCCGCCAGGGAGGCTGAGTCCGAGGAGATAACGAGCCTTCCCAGCACTTTTAGGGCACAGAATTGCCCCCAGATGGAGGGGACTCTGACCACACCCAGAGGCAGCCCGCAGGGCCCTTCCTCCACCAACGGATGGCTAGTCTCCTGCAACACAACTGCTCTTGTCATGGGAAATGGCTCAGAAGGAAAGGCCGCCGAGGAACGGAGCGGACTCTTTACAGTTTGGTGGGAATGTGAGAGGGAATCATTGTACTAAGGCAGCCTCTGGTTTGACCAACTCGAAACAGCCAAGGTTTCTTCTCATTTCAAATCCTAAGTTAACTACAGCCTGGGTGCGGTGACTTAGCTTCCACTGTCCATCCCATTCGAAGGCCGTTACCAACAGCAGAGCTCCACAGTCCTGCCACCAGGGAGGTCTGTCTGTTCTCTGGACTTCAGAGTAAATTGGGGCTCCTTTCCCTCTCTCGTAGCAAAGTGACCCATGGGAAGGGGCCCCTGTTGGCGGCAGGTTGGCGCCTGGCACAGATTGTGGGCAGCTGAGGGCTGGCAGAGCAGGAGTTCCTCAGGAGCAGCTGTGGGGGGGATGGCCCCGCTGGGGAGCTGGGCGGACAGACTCCATCTGAGACCTGAGTGCCAGGGCGGTGCTGATCAGCCCAAACTTTAACGGGTTTCACCGTTACTTCTTCACCAGAAGGCACAGCAAACCAAACTGGTCCTCTTTGTGCTTTCCGGTGGTCCCTGCTACAGCTCGGCCCCAGGATTCTCGGAGACCGGACAGCTGGCACCACTGATGAGTAGCTGGGAGACTTGAGTTCTAGTCTCCTCTCCATCACTCACTGCCACCATCGCTGGAGCCATCCAACCGAGCTGGTATCTAACTCACATTGGGTATAAGTGAGCCCGCCATGCCTGTGTCCTGGGGTTCTTGCTGGAATCCAGTCAAATAATGGGATACTGGAGATGAATGTATGCTGTGAGCTACTGTCTTCTAAATGGGAGTCCAGAGGGCCCGATTCTGTTCTTAGGACTGTGCGGCGGTGGCCCAGCTCGCTCAGGGACTAACTACCCAGGTTCTTGGTTTGAAACTATATCCGAGAGACAGAAAGTTGGATCACGGCATTCTACCTGACTCTGAGCTGGAAGAAGAGGGGCGATGTGCCCTGCCTGACTGGGAATGGGGGCAGCCACCGATGTAGACTGGTTTACCAGGGACAGAGGGCACAGAGGAAGAGGAGAGGGCCAGTTCTTAGGGAGCAGAGGAAAGACGTGGCAGCAAAACTTCAGATCTGCCCTCAAGCTGGATGGGAACCCAGGCATCTTTCACTCCACTGCTCCTGTGCCCGTCTGCCACCTGCAGAGGGTCCTCGGGGGTCTCCCAGCTCCTGCCCCAGCACCCTCCACTGTCTGTCCTCAGCACAGAAGTCGGATTCTGCCACACCTCGTCTCCAAGTCCTCAGCAGCTCTGGAGCCCACTTGGGAAGGGGTCTGCAGGGAAGCCTGGGCCTGTCAGGCCCCACCTTGCTCTGCCCTTGTGGCCACCCACCTGCAGGCTGTTCCAGGCTGTTCCACGCTGTTCCAGGATGTTCCACGCTGTTCCAGGATGTTCCACGCTGTTCCAGGCTGTTTCAGGCTCTTGACCTGATGCACCCGGGATATCCAGTGGCTCATCTCACCTCACTCAAGGCTTTGCCCAAATGTCACTTTCCCAAGGAGGCTTATCCGCCACCTATCAGGCTGAGGTCGGCGGCCCAGCGCCCTCCCAACTATTGACACCATGCAACGTACTCATTATGCCTGTTTGTTTTGTCTCATCCCTTGCTCCCTTCCCCACCAGAATATAAGCCCCTCGAGTGCAGACATTTTTGTCTGTTTCTTTTCATCGATGTATTCCAGGGGCCAGGAACACTGCCTGGCACATATCAAGTATTCGATGAATATTTGTAGGAAAATGACAAATTTTGTGAGAGATAAGAGAGGAGACTGCCTCAGGAAGAAAAGAATTTAACAAGACCAGCACTTCCCAGTGCTTCGGAGAGGTCAAGGGGCGAGCCGGGCCGGAGCAGGTGCGCACCTTGGGAGAAGTGTCAGGAGTCCGTCTGGACCGGAAGCAGGTTGCGAACGATCACCAGGGGCATGAACCAAGCCCTGAAGTGCAGGAAAAGTAAATGCTAACAATTCCCTCAAGAAATGCGGTGGAAGGCCTGTAAATAATTCAGAAGCCAACTTGAGGGGGGCACCAGGTCAAGAAAAGAAACGTTTTCTGTTGTTTTAACTAACACGTTGTTTTCCGTGTCCAACCTTCATTTGTGCCCATTTTAGAAGATTGGGAAACCGTAGAAAAGCCAGACAGAAATAAAATTCCTGCCTAATTCCGTCACCTACATAAAATCAACACTAATTAGACCCCGTGCGTAGGCATTTAGACCAGTTCGGACGCTTGTGAGATTCTCTACAAAAATGATGTGGCCTATACACGATATGACTACTTTGTGTTTATGCACTACTGTCTGTTTTGTAGCTTTGTTTTTATTTAAATTTCCCTGGGAATATTCTTTCATGTCTTTATAGATTTTTGTAGGGCGAAATTTTTAGCAGCTGCAGACGATTTTATTCAATAAAGTATACAACCAATTCTCTACTAGGACATTTAAGTTTTATCCATTTCTTTATTATTGTCAACTACACTATAATCGTGATTTTTCTTTTTCTCTTTTCTTCTTTTTTAAGAGGAGGAAGTAGATAGAGGAGAAGTTGAAGAGATAAGAGGAGAAACCTGAGGGAAGGAAATGGTGGGCAAAGTTCCCGATGAACTCTGGACAAGGTGAAGGGCACAGGTGCCCACAGGGCCCAATATCAGCAGGTTCAGCCTGTCACTAGGACCCACAGTCAGTATGAGTATCACTAACACGGGTCCACAAGGCATGTGTGCGCTGCTGTGATAGAACAGGGGCAAACAGTCGCCTATGGCCACCGCACCAGGGCACCTTGGAGAGCTAATAAAGGACACAGAGCCCCCAGCCCCCAACTCATCGAGACAGGTTAGGGTCTAGGCGGTCATGTGCCTACCAAATTCCCAAGTGACGCTGATACCTCCCAGTCAAGCCTTCACACTTCTGGTCTACAGGAAATATGGGGCGGAGAACAGTGAGTTAAATGACACACCCAGAACATCCTGAACCATCTCTGCCACCGCTTGGAAGAGAAATAGGGAAGAGAAATGGGGTGGGGGTGCTTAAGATTCCAAAACATTTACGAGACATAAGGACTGAGTGTGAAGTGTATCTCTGGTTTGAATTGTCTCAATCAAACCAATTGTAAAAGGCATTTCTGGGTTATACTAAGGGAACTTTGTATGTAGACTGGAATTAGATGATGTTAAAGAATCACTGTTCTCTGCCTGGCTTATGTGTGGAATTTAAAAACAAAACAAAATGAACGCAACAACAAAAAACTCATAGACACTGAGAAATGACTGGTGGTTACCATGGGGGAAGGGCTGGGGTGGGCGGGTGACACAGGTGAAGGGGATAAAGAGGCACAAAATCTCAACCATAATATAGATTAGTCATGGGGATAAAAGTACAGAATAGAGGATATAGTCAGTGACTCTGTAACATCTTTCTGTGTTGACAGATAGTAGCTATACTAGTTGGGGTGAGGAATTGATAATGTACGTAACTGTTGAATCACTGTGTTGTATACTTGAAACTAATATAATATTGTACATCAATTATGCTTTAATGAAAAAATTGTTTTATGAAGAACCCCTGCTCATTTTATTTGCTGCAGTATGGCATTATAGCTGCCTAAGAAAATGTCTTTATAGAGTCAAACAGCAAAGTATTTAGAGTAAATGGGATGTGAGGGCCTTCCTGTATAATATTTCAACCAGGGAAAAGTGAACAAATATGAAAAGCATAAGAGAAATCCAGGTCATGGAAATACAGGGACTCATTTTCATATTTTAGTGACTTGTACATATATATATATTTGAAAGTTTTCGTAATAAATGTTTAAAAGACATGTGGGAGATTAGCCTTGGCAAATGGAGAGACCATCCTTCCGCAGAAACTTGTACGAAAGAAGGCCTGGAGATGGCTGGCGGAGAGTCAGGTGGAGGTGGGAGGTTCAGGGGAGCAGGCCGAGAGGAGCGGCGGCTTGCCTGGAAGGGGATGAGGGCTTCAGCTAACTCCTCCAGGGAGGGTGACACTGCAGAGTCTCAGGCATGAGTCAGGGAGAGTTCCCTTCGTGATCGGTGGTTTTCCAAGGTTGCCGGCCCTGGGAAGGAGTCCTGACCGAATCACCTGGGGGATCTTGCAGGACACCTGGAAGCATGTGGGGATGGGGACCCTGAGGCGGCTGCAGCAGTCAGGCTTACGCATTCATGCAGGGGGTTTGGGAGGATGTCTGCCAAGTATCTTCCACACTGAAAAAAGTGACTTTGGTGCCTTTCAAATCCTGCGGGTCCAGCCTTTTCAAGAGCCGAGAGGCATTATTTATCCAACATGCATCTAACAAATGTGTGGCAGGCTGGCTTCCAGCCTGCTCCTAGGAGGCGCCGCTGCTGACATCCCTCTGGGCGAGCACGGGAGACGGACTCGGGAGTGTTCGCACTATAAAGCTTATACCGGAGTAGCGTAGAATGCATATTTGTGGTAAACATTTTTAAGGTATAGATCTTGAGAACCTGACAAAAGCTACTGTTTTTTTCCCCCCTCAGAATTGCATACAGATGCCCATTTGCAAAAATGTGCATAAAATCGCAGGCACTTCACACACTCCCTGAAGCCAACCCCACATGGTGTGGGAAGAGACGGAGGAATGACAGGCTTGTCCTGGGAGGCTGGCCAGGGTGTGCATGCTCTGCCCTGCTGGAGGCCACGCTCGCTGAGCCATCGATGGGCCCAGAGAAGGAGACGCGGGGAGAGAGGGCCTTTGTGACCCCGGTGCCTCTGTCCCTGGAGCTGATGGCTTCAGGCAGGAAGCAAGCTGCCCTGAGGTGGTGCAGGCAGGGGATGTGAGGAGGGCGCTGGCCTGGGGACCATTCGAGTCTGAGGGAAGAACACGGCTTTTCACACCCTGACCAGACCTTCTGCAGAGAGGACACTGCAGGACACGGAGGGGGGGGGGCTCCAGGTGCGCGGGTCCCTGCTGTACCAGCACATCTGTGTTGATTTGGCTTTCTGGCTGTGGATTCATCTACCAGGAGCCTTTCAGTGGCATCTTTTACTCCCTCATCAGGCACTGATTCAGAGAGGCAGGCCTGGCTCTCCATGCTTGTTTGGCTTTGAGGAAAGGAACACGTGGTTCTTTGAACATCTGTCATCCAGCAAGTGGTCTGGGGTGGGGGCAAGGGCAGCCACGGTTTGGGAATAGCTTCTGGGTATCTCCTCCTCCTCTCCTTACTCTGATGGCTGTAGCCCCAGGGCGGAGCAGGGATGCTGGCACAACTGACCTTCTCTCCTCCGAGCCCATCAGCATCCCATGAGTTGCTGGCTCCTTCTGGTTCTGCTTCAGCCACTGTAGGACGAGCTGCCGGCAGCAGGGACTGCGGGGCAGAGCTATTCAAGCAGAAGACCTACATCAGCCGGCCAGTATTTCTATCTCTTTTCAGCAAGGAAATCCTGTGTGTATGTGTGTGTGCAAATACATGTACTCATAATCTGACTTCTGGTCTTCCTATGTTAAATAAGCGGTCACAGAAATCCCACCCATGTTCCCACTGTGCTTTATGATTTTTAAAGTATTTCTGCTGCTGTGACTTCATCGTGGACCTGGGGAGTAGGCACACCAGGCATTATAACAACCCTATTTTGCAGATGAGCAAACTGAGGTCCCTGGATATAATTTATCATTGTCGCACTACTAAAAGGCAGTGTATACCCTGCCAGAACTGTTCTTCTGCAATCTCAGTCACGTACTTTGAGGAAAGAGTTTCATCTTCTTTGGTTTAGATAGTTAGACAGTTAACGTCCAAATCAGAAAGTCTCTTGCTACCCAAACTGTCACTGATTTTCACGTTATCTGGAAATAAAAGGTGAGGTCATATTTTAAGCCACACCCCAGGTTAATCAAGGGAAGATATGACTAGCTAGTTTTTTAAGCTTTTACATATGCCCAGACACTAATCTAAGTTAACTATGACTGTGTTAATTAAATACTCATTCAGTCCTCACAGCAACCCCATTTATATGTGCAACAAATGATGAAAGAGAGTCGTAAAGAAAGGAAGAACCTTGTCCGAGAACACATAGCCAGTAAGAGTTCACATTTGAACCTGGTGCTTTGAGTTCAGAGCCCAAGAGAGCCCAGTAGTTGGGTTCAACAGACAAACCAATTACAACATGGTGCTGCGGTTAACAGCACGGTATTATACCCTTACGCTGAGCGTTCTTACTGCACTGGAAAAAGGGGGGGAAATTACGTACAACTGTATGAAAATAAATTCAACTACTTAGATGAAGTGAGCAAATTCCTTTGAAAATGCCAATTACCAACCAAACAGATAAATAAAAAGTGCCTGAATAGCCCTATAGCTATTAAAGAAAATGAATTCATATCGAAAACCTCTCCATCAGGAAAAGGAAAACTCTACATCCACATTGCTTCACCGGTGACTGCTGCCAAGTACAAAAGAAATAATGCTGATTCTACATATAATCCTCCAGAAAATAAAAGAACACTTCCCAGCTCATTCAAGAGGCTGATATTACCCTGATACCAAAACCAGACAAAGATATTAATGAGACAAAAAAAAAACTACAGACTAATATCCACAGTAAAAGCAAATGCAAAAATGCTCAATAAAATATTATCAAACTGAATCCTACACTATATTTTTTTAAAAAGACAAGTTGAGTTTCTCCTAAGAATGCTTGGTTGGTTCAACATTTAAAAAGTCAATCATTTTGATTTAAAAATAAAAAACCCACGTGATTAGCTCACGAGATGCAGAAAAAGCATTTGACAATTCCACTTCCATTCATGATAAAAACTCAGAAAACTAGGACTAGAAGGGAAGTAACCTACAGCTAACCTCCTATTTGATGGTGAAAAAAAATGAAGTGTTCCTCGTAAGGCTGAGCACAAAAAGCATGCCTGCAGTCAGGAGCTAAACACAACATTGTCCTGGAGGCCAGTACATGGCCGGTGCAAAAAGCCAAGCATGTGAAACAAAAAGCATACAAAATGGAAAGGAAGAAGTAAACCTGTCTTTACTCACAGAGGACACTCTTCTCTGTAGAAATCTCAAAGAATCTACCAAAAAGGCTAGAATTAATAAGTGGATTTGGCAAGATCGTAGGATAAAAAAGTCAGTACAAAAACCAATTTTGTTTCTGTGTACCAGCAGCAAACCACTGGAAACTGACATTTAAAAAACCATTTTAACAGCATTTAAATATGTAATATTTAGGGATAAATCCAACAAGACATGTGCAAACCTTGGATGCTAAAAATTATAAGACATTGCTGATAGAAACTGAGGAAGGTCTAAATAAATGTATAGGTATATCAAGTTTGTAGATAGGAACCCCATTATTAGCACGTCAGTTCTCTCCAAATTGATCTATGATTCAATGCAAACCCAATCAAAATCCCAGCAGGCGTTTTTTTTTTCCCCCTGTAAGAATTGGTAAGATGATTGTAAAAACATGCTTGAAATACAAGATGTTTTGAAAAGGAACAGCAAAGTTAGAGGATCCCCGACACTGAGTTCAAGTTTGCCTGTGAAGCCGTAATAATCAAGAGAACATGGTTTTGTCATAAAAACAGACATGTAGGAATAGAGTGTCTAGAAATAGACCCACAATACATATAGCCCGTTGAATTCGACAAAGACGTCAGGGCAGCTCAGTGGAAAAATGACAGTCTTGTTGACATACTCTCGAAAGACTCTGAACACTTACAACAGATACAAAAATTAGCTCAAATCGTAGACCTAAATGGAAGAGCTAAACCTGTAAAATTTCTAGAATATAGGAAAACCTTTGTCACTTGGCGTAAGCAAAGTGTTTTGAGATAAGACACTAAGAACATGGACCATAAAATAAAAGTGAACCTGAATTCATCAAAATTTGATATTTTACATGTCTGCTCTTTATAATGAAAAAATAAGCCATAGGCTGGAAGAAAATATTTGTTGACCATGTATCTGATTAAGGTCCTGTGCCTAAAATATATAAAACACTTCCAATTAAATTACAAGGCAACCCTTTAAAAACCGAGCAAAATATTTGAATAGATGCTTCACCGAAGAAGTTATAAGTATGGCAGATAAGCGCATGAAAAGGTGCTCAGTATTATTTTTCATTAGAAAAGTGCATATTAAAACCCCCAAAGCTGAAATGGCTGGGGTTTTTGAAACTTACCAAATCAAGTGTTGGTGAGGATGCTGACAACAATACAAAACAGCAGAGCCACTTTGGGAAAGTGTGGTCATTTCTTATAAAGATATTTCCCATATGCCCCAGCAGTTCTACTCCTAAGTACTTTCTTAGAGTATGTATGACGTATATATCCCTCCTAGCTATTTACTCCTAGGTTTGACTGCGTAAAAACCCGCACCCAAATGTCCCTTTTAGAGAAGAACTCGAGTGTCCATCTAGGGCTGAATGATGAACAATCAAACTTTGGTTCTTCCATTTACTTGACTAGAAACACTCAGCAACATAGCAGAACGAAACCCTGACACATGCGACAGGTGTAGAAATGATGGCTCTCACGGGCATTGTGTGCAGTGAAAGGAGCAAAAATACCGTATGAACCTCCTGCCTGGTGTTCGGGCAGGGCAGTGGGGTTGGAAACTGAGCAGGGGTTGCCTGGGACTGGGGTGGGGAGTGAAAGACAGACAACAGAAGGGTGTAAGGGAACTTTCTGGCATGATAGGAATGTTCTACATACAGACCCTGGTGGTAGTTTCCCTACTGTACGAACTGTATGCCCTTGTGAAAATTCATTCGACTGTACATTTAAAAGGAGTGAGTTTTTCTCTTTGTAAGTTATACCTCAAAATCGTTATTGTTATATTTTTAAAAACTCAAAAATATCCTTTCCACAAATAAAATTATGGTGATGACTTCACTGCCAAGTGATAACCTAATATAAATGTAATGCCTGTATATAGAGAATGAAAACTATTGCAAAAAATAGAAAAAGAGGGAATGTCTCTTGTTTTACAAACCAGTGGGAACTTGATTCCAAAACCCACAAAAACAGTTTAAAAAAGAAAATTTATAGACCGATCTCACTCATTTAATTGTGTGACAACCCTAATAACATATCAGCAAAAACCAAATCCAACAATATTTTAAAAAAGATACTATATCATTACAAATTGGGGTTATTCCAGGAATGAAAGACAAGCTTCCATTTGAAAGTCAATCAATGCAATTCACCACATAGAATAAAGAAGAAACTCATACAGTTATCTCAATATATGTAGAAAAAGCACTTGATAACATTCTATATCTATTTATAATTTTTAAAAACTCTAAGCAAGACTAACAAAAGAAGGCAAATTTCTTAATCTGATAAGATATATTTTTTAAAAACCTACAGCAAACATTATACTTAATAGTGAAATATTAGAAGTTTTCCTTCTGAGGTCAGGATAACCGCCACCACTACTTAACATTTTATTGGTGGTTCAATCCAAACCAATAAAGCAATGAAAATAAATATAAGGTATACTGATTGGAAGGCAGACATTACAACCGTCTTTTTTCAAATAGTATGATCCTGTATTCAGAAAAAAAAACTATATTTACAAATAGGTCATTGCAATACATTGTCAGATACAAGGTCTACACTGAAAATACAAAAATAATTGTATTCCTAAATAGCAGCAGTGAACATAAAATAAGCTTTAAAATAGACACTATAGGCAATAGCATATTAAATCAAATAGAACCAAATCTAATGAAAGACATTCAAGGCAATGAAACAATATTGAGTGACGCTAAAGAACACCTTTGCCTTGCCTGAGGGCTTCAGCCCCAAGCAAGTTCACTGCGGATTCAGTGAGACCGAGGGATGACAATGGAACGTTCTTGGGGTGAAAGGGTTTATCCCTGGTTTTGTTCTCCCTGTGGTAGGTCGAGCACTAGAATCAGGTCTGCTTCCATCGGTCTTCAGGTCTGTAATCCTCTGTCTCTGCCTTGGCCCAGAGCACTGGGCAGAGCTGTTTACGGAGTGACTCAGCCAATAATAGCTTATTGCCTACGAGGGTGGAAGCAGTCGCCTAGCAGCAGGTCAGTTACATCCTCAAGTAGTTGAGGGTCAGGTGAGGATCCTGGCCATGGGAACTTCCATTTATGCCACAACCTTTAAAAAATGGAGAATTGTACAATGATTATGGGTTGAAGTATATCAATGGGTACAGGGAGACAAAGGGAAGGGAGAAAATTCGGTGAAGATGCAATCCTCAAATCGATCAATAGACTCAGTGACATCCCCACAGATTTGTGTGGGTGTGTATTTGTATGGAAATTGACAAGCCGATCCTAAAATTCATAGGGAAATGCAATCGCCAAAGCATTCTATAGAAGTGCAATGTGGAGGACTCACTCTATAAGGATCAAGCAAGACTGATTGGAAAGCTAATAGGAATTATATTAGTGCCAGAACAGACAAATAAGTCAATGGAACAAAACAGAGTCCAGAAACAGACCAAGAATGTATGTATTTAGGAGCAGCGCTGCAGAACAACCCAGAAACAGCAGATTTCAATAAATGGTGCTGCATCGGGTAGGTAATCAAATGGGGAAAAAAAATGAAACGTGACTTTGCCTACCTCACACCATTTACAAAAATAAGTTCCCGGTGGATTATAGATTTCAGTGTGAAAGGTAAGACGAGAAAGTTCCGTGAACATGTACAGGAGAATTTCTTTGTGACACTGACATAGGTAAGGACTTTTTTTTTAAACCAGACACAGAAACTACTAACCAGAAGGAAAAGGTTGATAAATGATACTCCATTAAAATTAAGCAGGTGCTGGTAACCCACTTAAGTGTGGGTACAGTGTGGCAGATCATTAATAAACCTTGTGCGTCTTTACATAAGCCGTGTAAAGATGAAGAGCATGATCCTCTCTTTTCGTAGTGTCAGTAACTGAAAGCCCAAAAGAAACTCAGAGTTAAGGAGAATTTCCCAGAACTTGAAGAACAGAGGAATGACAGGAAGTTAAGGATTTTTAAGTCACGTGGATGACTCTACTTTCGATGATCTTCTGAGTCTAAACTGAGCCCCTTGCCTTTCCAATGACCTCTCTTCATCAAACTTGCTCAAATCCCCTGCCCCACAGTAGCATCTTTTGGGATAGCAGACGTTTTCCATAGGAGCCTGTAGATAAAATGAAGGTTCCTGTGGCTGGGATTCTCACCTGGCCTTGGTCGGCCTGCTCCCTGCACACGTGTGGGCGATCCATTGTTATTGAGTCTATGTAAAGAGCTCCGCCCAGGGCTCTGGGATGCAAGGCTGCCAGAGAGAGGCTGGAGGAGTGGCAGCGCCGAGGATGGAGGCTGAGACGGCTGCAGGGGCGGAGAGGCCCAGAGGCAGAGGCCGGCCTGCTGCGTGCAGACTCGCTCTGAGTGGACGGGATTCTCGCGCTTGACCTGCCACCATGGGAATTAAGTTGGGTATAAACCCTTTCACCCCAAGAATGTTCCCTTGTCATTTTTCCGGTCTCATTGAATTCATACTGAACTTGCCTGGGGCTGAAACCCATTGACAAGACAGAGCCTGAAAAAGTCTGAGATACAGAGGGTGAAAATCATCAGGTACCAGTCAAAGAAAGCAGGGGAAGGGCTCAGTGTCATGCTTCAGGAACAACCTCAAAGCCCAGGCACCAAGTCGTGGAAGCTGTGTAGTGCAGACGGCTGGTCGGCCCGAGCTAGGATTTAGATCAATGAAGGAAGCCCTTATCCAAGCAACATTTTGAACGTCAGGGAGGATGTACAGACTTCAGCAGTGCAGTCCTGGCACGTTCTCTGAGAGCAAACTGCAGAGACAGTAAATGGAATATTGATGCTACTTTGACAAACAAACCCAGGTAATTTCACTCATCCTTCCTTCCTCCCTTCGTCTATATCTTTCTTTCTTCCTAACTCCATCTCCATATTCTAACTCTTTAGAGGCAAGAGGGGAAGGACTCAAGCTTTTGATGGGGCCTGAAAACCCTGGGCTAGAGCCAGCCAGCTTGCTGCTGTGTGAATCCATTTTTCCATTTTACAAGTTCCAGATCGTAACCTAAGTTGCTTCACTCTATTTCTTTTTCACACATTCATGCCCTGTTCTCTTGTTGACGGAAACATAAATAGCATGGAAGCCAGTTGCAGCGCGGTTCGCGAAAACGTTTTTTGAAATCACTTAAGCAATTAGCCAACAAGAGATCTTTTGAGTTAATGGCATGCCCGAATGACTTATGAGTTGGCAACGCTTGATTAAATTAATTAATCAGAAGTTAACTGTCTTAGCTGCCGGCCCCAGCTTGGATGATTGCTGCCATCATGTGATATTGCTGATGGTTTTCTCTGAGGGTCGGGTATGATGTACCATCTCAGTCAGAGACACCCTGCCCGTTAGAATAAGGTGCTCCTAGCAATGGGCAGAGAATCCATCCGTGTTAAAGCAGAGTAGCCCTTGAGAATAGTGAGGTGCCCCCAGGACGGGACGGGACTTGGAATAGATGAGCAGGGTCCACAGAGCAGACATGGGGGATGGAGAAGAGGCAGTGGACAGAGGGGAGGAAGGAAAGACGAACCGCAACAAGGGCTTCCATTGCTAGCGACAGCGTGCCCCAGCGTTTGCCGCAGGCCCCCTCATCTCAGAGCTCAAAAGTCCAGAAGAGTGACTATTAATATTCCCATTGGGCAGGAGGGAACGTATTTTCCCAGCAGTTAAGAAGGCATGTACCTCATGCCAGGTACTCCACGCATCTTATCTCTTGTCACTCCCCCTTGAAGGGTTTTACAAAGGGGAAAATGGAGTGACTTGGGAGTTGTTGAAGAGCTTGTCGAGGGTCGGAGAGCTGGACACTGGCCAGGCTCTCTGAACACATCTGCCCACCACCACCACCACACAGCTCTCCTGGCGTTCCTGGGCACGCACGGTCAAGGCCAGAGGACAGAAAGCCTCTCCTACCTGGTCGTCTACCAAGTCCCAGCCCTGATTTATAGCCACAGAACTCGCGCTCAAGACCAGGCTCCCGCCACAGGCTTCCCAGAGACTCGGCTGTGGTGAGGAATTTTGATGCACATAAAGCTGAGCTTAAATTCCGCCGCTAGAATTTTCTTTCTGGCTTCGTCCCTTCAATTCCCTGATCTGCAGTTTTCTCCAGAGGGTTATTTCAAGACTGGGGCTGGGAGTTACGAGGTGGTGTAGGTACAGTGTTTAGTTGGTGGTAGACTTTCAACCAAGGCTTCATTTAATTATTATGACCAGTGTTATGTCCCCTCAAATTCTTACGCTGAAGCCTTGATCTCCTGTCCCGGAGAATAGGAGACCGTTAGGTTGGCCCTAATGCAGTGTGACTGGCGTCCTCGTAAAAACTGTTGATCGGACACAGACACACAGAGAGAGAGAGACCGTGTGAGGACACGGGGCAGACGGCATCTACATGCCAAGGAGCTGGGGACCCCGCCGACACCGTGATCTCAGGTGCCAGCCTCCGGAAGTGGAGGAAACCAACCTGTTTTTAAAGCCCCCAGTGTGTGGCGCTCTGTCGCAGCAGCTCCGGCAGACTAAGGCAGCTAGGAAAACAGAACTCGAGCTTTCCCAGGGTTTTCAGTCCTCGCTTCTGTAGGCAGATGCCTCCAGAGAGGCCTGGTCTCATGCCCCGTCTGCAGCAGCCTCCCCGCATGCAGCGACTCTTCAGCGTGTCCCCTGCTGACCGGCCGTGTCCTCCGCTAGCACACAGGTGCCTTGTAGGAGGACCGCGGGAGTGTTTCCAGAGCTGCTGTAGTGCTTGGCCTTTGTAAGGCATTTGCCAAATGACCGGTTAGTTTATTAACCTCTACTGAGTATTCAGAGAATAAATGTGAAATATGACCCTACTTCTCAGACGTGGTTTTCAGGATCTGACTTCTGCTGGTAAATCACCTTCTGGTCACTCTGTGTTTTACGGAACGTCTCTGAGTGAGAGAGCTATTGCTTCTGTAAAACACATCTCTTTAAACCTTATATATTTTGGATATTAACCCCTTAACAGATATATGGATTGCAAATATTTTCGGCCCTGGACTGAATGCTCTCATTCGCCTCCTTCTAGAGGTGGCCCACCCGAGTCCAAAGGACCACCACGGGTGTGGTCTTCACATCCTCCCCCCGCAGAAGAGGCCAGAGGCTGCAGTAGCCCTACAGAATGAAGTTTAAAAAAGGACAACAGCCATGCGATCCCTTCACTTGTGGATTTCTCCTTCTCTGAAGAAAAATATAGGACAGTGTCCGAAAGGAGATAAGAAATAATATTTTTAAATATATTGTGAGATGATATGATGTAACTGGGAATTTCTCTGTTTTAAGAAAAATATGGGAAGTCATCCATAAGGAAGCAAGAAATATTCTTAAATATAGTATGAGGTCATCTAACCAGGGATTTTTTTCCTCTTTTAAGAGAAGTATAGGTGGTTGTCTGTAAAGATACAAGATATGTTTTAAAATATTATCATGAGGTCATATAAGTAGTGGCAGAGAGGAGACTGTTCTTAACTCAGTTCTAGGGTGATTGGCTGAGTTCCTGGAGCCTCTGTCGCAGGGTTAGTAGCAATTATTGGAATAGATGATGGACTAGAGGAAATGTGGACAGGGGGCTTTTGCCCCCTTTTTCCCTGGTGGCACCAATTCTTTACTCCCAGCTACGGCCTGCCCTGGTCACAGGCCTTCTGCCCTGCCTGTCTTCCCCTGCAGACTCTGAGACCCTCAAAGGAAGGGGCCGTGATTTATTTGTCTTTGGATACTCCCACCCACCTCGGCACTCAGCACACGGTAGGTGTCATCACGCATGGATCGCTGAACTGAAATAAAGCAAGTGTAAAATCTGTGCCAGAGATTTTCTGGCGCTCTTTCAAAGTGAGGGAGTAAAGGGGACATAGAAAGGCCGACCATTGGCAAATGGAAAGAGGACAGAAAGGGGTCTCACCAGACTGCAGATGATAGTAAATATTAAGTCTCACATGGCGTCATGTGAGATTCTTAAGGACTTGGTTACCTTACACTTTATTTTGCTGCAGGGGAATTTTGTAGCTCACGTGCTAAATTATGTGTGAGACATTTCCTAGATGTTCACTTCTTTTGCTGTGTGCTTTGGCTCTGATAAAAAGACAAAAAGGGAAGTGGAGAGACCAAGAATTTTATTAGCCCCAGTGGCAAAGGAGTATAGTGTTATAGCACCATGCCCCCACCAAGGTGTTATGGATGGAGTATAATAAAAATATATACATGCTGCAAATACCAAAATAGGACTTTAGTAAGGCTGCCCTAATAAAACTGGAAAGATAGGTGAGAATGCTGCAGGAGTGGACAGGACCGTTTACAAATGTGGGTAAAAATGGTTGTAGTTGATAGATTTTTTTCCTGTGTGTACGTGGGTTTTGTGTCGTGTGTAGTGCGTATGCGTAGACGTGCCTGAACGTGCATGAGTGTGGCCGTGAGTGTGATGAGAGAGACTAGGGTGGGGAGGTGCTGGGGAGGGCTCCGATGTTCAGGCCTTTCCAACGTGATAATGAGGAACCGCAGAAGAGAGTGACCCAGGGCTGCAGAGGAGAGATGGCTGCCCCTGGCCGAGGGTAAGGGCAGCTGCCCGAGGCGAATTGCACGTGGACATGCAGCCCTTGTGAAAGGCTCTCTGTTTCCTCTCCTGACAGAGCCGTCTCCGACTCGTCCTGCATAAAAAATCCCTTGTCTGTTCAACACTACGGTTTCCACGCGGCAGAGCGAAGAAATGGGGGTGGGTGTCAGTGGAATTATAAATTGTTCTTCTAACTTTTCAGAAAAGGAATGTGAAAATATTTATCAAGAGCCTTGACGATGTTTATATGTATTCTAGTAATTTCCCTCCTAGGTAATCTAACCTAGGAAAACAACCCAAAATATAAGTCAATACTCCTATGCAAATTTTGACCAATTAAATAGAAAAATGATGAGTGATGTGGATTTCCGGTAAGAGAAGACTAGCCGTAGTACGACTGCTGTCTGCAACATTGTGGGTCCCCAAAAGGTACTAATAGAGAAGCTTCCTTAACCTGTGGAATTCTTGAGATGCTCTGATTTAAGAAGGATCATTTTTTTTAAAAACGATTACGGGATGACAAGTATGGAAAAATGCAAAGAAAAAAATCTGAAAGGAAATAACCAAAAATGTGAGCAGCGGCGGCCTCTGATTGATGAGATACTAAAATTTTGTTTCTGCTTTTTCAAATTTTACTAGACATCCCTAATTTTCTAACCATGAGCTTATACTACTTTGTAACCAAACAAAAGTAAAAATAAATTGGGGTGAGCATTCACATTCAGCTTGTTCTCCAAAGGAACTCCTGTTTGCCTTTATTCAGGCATGCGATCGAGATCGGAGCCCTGACAGTAATGGGGAGGTGAGCGACTGTTCATTCCCTCATCTCTCCAATGCCTTAAAAAAACCAGGAAGGTACCCTCAACAAAAAAAAGCCCCAGAAAACAAGCAGCGATGTAAGTTTGTTTGTTAACCTGTATGAATAAAGTTGTGAGATTCCTTATGCCACATGCAACTGTTTGTTCTATTCCACTGCTGCCGTGAAAATGTCCTGTGGTAGGGATAGTCATTCATTATCTATTGTCTAGTCACTGACGCTATTGATGCCCACTTTGGCTGTTTCCAGGTAGGGGCTCTTATTAATATATTGCTGCTGTGAGCATTTTTGTGCATGGTCTCCTGCTGTCCCTGCGCGCTTCTGCGGCGTATACGACTAGGAGAGGAGTTGCCGGGTCAAAGGCTATGCATACCATGTCGTATGCAGCCACGCTCTGATCAGAAGTCCTTAGGGATGTCGGGTGCTCCACATTCTCCTCAGCATGTGGTGTTTTCTCTTTAATTTGATCCATTCTATACAGTGATTACAAGTATATTATTGCCCATTTCAGTTGCATTTCCTTGGTTACCAGTGAGGTTGAAGATATTTCCATTGACCATATTGGTATCTGGGTATCTCTCTCGGTGATTTGTCTATTCAAGTACCTTGCCCATTTTTTTCTATTGGGCCCTATGACCTTTTCTTATTGATATATAGAAATCTTTCACATCTTTTAGATATGAGCCCTTTATTTGTTATATAAGCTTTGAAATATCTTCTCATATTCTGTGGCTTGCATTTTTAATCTCTTTACGATGTCTTCTAATGAGCAGAAGTTCTTAAATGTAATGGAGTCCAATTTATCAATCTTTTCCTTTATAGCCAGTGCTTTTAATAGGGACCCTCTGACAAATATTTCCCATTTCCCCCATCCCCAGGCCCCTGACAACCACCGATCTCTGCTCAGTTTCTGAGTTTGGCTTTTTTAGGTTCCACCTATAACTGAGATCATACGGTATTTGTCTTTTTCTGTCTGACTTACTTCACTTAGCATAACACTATCAAGTTCCTTCCAAGATGTCAAAAGTACCAAGACTTTTTCATGGCTGAATAATATTTCATTATAGATAACTATTCCATTATATATACATTTCTTTTTCCATTTATCCATCAGTGGGCACTTAGGTTGCTTCCACGTCTTGGCTATTGTGAATGATGTTGCACTGTACATGGCTGTGTACATGTGCGTGCGCAGAAATCTCTTTGAAATACTGATTTCATTTCCCTTGGATATATACCCTGAAGTGGGATTACTAGATCACACGGAAGTTTTATTTTTAATTTTTTGAGGGACCTCCATGCTGCTTTCTATAGTAGCTCTACCAATTTCGCTTCCCACCAACCATGCGCAAGCATTCCCTTTTTCTCCACATCCTTGCTAATATTTGCATGTCTTGTCTTTTTGACGACAGCCATTCTAACAGACATGAGGTGATATCTCATTGTGGTTTTGATTTTAATTTCCCTAATGGTTAGTGATGTTGAATGCCTTTTCATGTGTCTGTTGGACATTTGTATGTCTTCTTTGGAAAAATGTATAGTCAGGACCTCTGCCCATTATGATTGGATTATTTGATTTTTGCTATTGATTTTTATGAGTTCCTTATATATTTTGGATATTAACCCCTTAACAGATATATGGATTGCAAATATTTTCTGTCATTCTCTAGGTGTGCCTTTCCACCTAGTTGATTGTTTTTGTCTTTGCTGTGTAGAAGATTTTAGTTTGATTTGGTCCCACTTACTCATTTTTGCTTTTGTTCCTTGTAGTTTTGGTGTCATCTCCAAATAATCATCGCTAAGACCCATGTCAGGGAGGTTTTACCTTATGTTTTCTTCTAGAAATGTCATGGCTTCATGTCTTACATTTTAGCCTTTGACCCATTTGAGTTAACTTTTGTGTAAGGATCCAATTTCCTTGTTTTGCACGTGGATATCCAGTTTTCTCGACACCCTTTATTGAGGAGGCTAGCTTTTTCACACTGAGTATTTTGGGGTCCTTTGTCAAATATTAGTTGACTGTATATTCATGGGTTTATTTCTGGCCACTCTATTCTGATCCCTTAGTCTATATTTCTGTTTTTATGTCAGTACCATACTGTTTTAATTATTGTAGATTTGTAATACAGTTTGAAATCAGGGAGTGTGATGCCTCTGGTTTTGTTTTTTCTCAGGATTGGTTTGGATATTGAGGGTCTTTTGTGGTTCCTTAGAGATTTTAGGATTGTTTGTTCTATTTATGTGAAAAGTGCCACTGGAATTTTGATAGAAATTGCATTGAACCTATAGATCACTTTGGATCAAATGGACATTTTAACAGTAATACTATATCCAATTGTGAACATGAGATATCTTTCCATTTGTTCATGTATTCTTCCATTTCTTTCTTCCGTGTTGTATAGTTTCAGTGTACAGATCTTTCACCTTTTCAGTTAAATTTATTCCTAAGTATTTTTTTGTTTTAATGCTATTGTAAATTGGATTGTTTTATTTCTTTTTCAGATAGTTTATTAGTATATAGAAACACAACAGATTTTTGTATGTTGATTTTGTTCCCTGTAACTTTACTGAGTTTATGAATTCTAACAGTTTTCTGATGGAGACTTTCAGATTTTCTGTATGTAAGATCATATGATCTACAGAGCAACCATTTTACTTCTTTCTTTTCCAGTTCAGATGCATTTTACTTCTTTTTTCTTGCCTTATTGCTCTGTCTAGGATTTCCAGTACTATGTTGAATAAGAATACTGAGAGTGGGCATCCTTGCCTTGTTCCTGATCTTACAGGAAAAGCTTCTAAACTTTCACTATTAAATATAATGTTAGCTGTGGAATTGTCATCTATGGCCTTTATTATGTTGAGGTACATTCCTTCTATACCCACTTTGTTGAGTATTTATTGTGAAATGCTGTTGACTCTTTTTCAAATCCTTTTCCTGCATCTATTGAGATGATCCTATGATTTTTACCTTTCATTGTACTACTGTGGTGTATTATGTTTGTCGATTTGCAGAAGGGGAACCATCCTTGCACACCAGAGATGAAGCCCATTGATCATAGTGTTTGATAGTTTTAATGAATTTTCGAATTCAGTTTGCTAGTTAGAATGGTGAGAAAGAGAGGAGACCGTGGCAAAGTGACTACTATTTCCCAAGAAAGAGACAAGGATGAAAAGACCCTGTCAAGACGTGGGCCTAGAAACAGGTGTGGGTGTGCTCAGTGAAGAGCTGGAACGGTGAGAGGAAACACAGAAGATGGTGAGAGAAAAAGAAAGCAATGCTTTCCTCCTCATGTGTATGAGAAACAGATGCAACCATGGGTAAAAACGTGTTCTTCTATCCGGGAGGTGTTCATAGTCGCATACAACCGCGGTGTGCCTTATGATTCGCTCTGTAGGAATCACCGAGCTCCCAGCTACAGAGGCTCCCAGCTGTCTGAAACATGCTTCCAGGTCTCTGTCCATCCTGGCACGGGAGTGGTGAAGCAGAGGCCAGGTCCTTCGTTGGCTCTTCCCAGGGAGAGCGATGTCTGGGTGCGGTAAGGTCACCAGTGGGCCCCGTGGAGTGAGGATCTGGGTCTCCTGCCCAACAGGTGCGAGAACAGACTCTCTTGCTTGGGCCTCCGCCCAGCATCCTGGCTGCGGCTTCCTCCTCGTGCTCTTAGACTCCAGTCACTACAGGGCACGAGCCACTAATGCTTTTCCAGGACCCTGGAGGGGGTCATCGTTTCTTCACTGTCTTTCCCCAGAGGAGGGTCTGCGCCCTTGCATAAGGGCCCGGTGGGGACCCCTGCCCGGGCTTCTGTGATGGCTTCATCTAATGCTCCTTTTTGTTTCTAACAGCTTAGTGTTTTTTCCTGGAGTTTTTCTTCCTTTGTCCTTGCTGACTTCCATTAGTGCCTTTCTATTCTTTGTCATAGTACAGCTGAGTTTGGGGACTGAGGTGATTCATATATATTTTTAAATCAATATGTGGTTTTCTGCTCTAAACACTATCAAAAAATAGATTTTTCTTTTGTCAAGGGAGAAAAATGTGATTCATTGCCAAAGCTTGATAAGCTACATAAATGCGACTGTAAAGGAGGATAACATCCATGGTGTTCTTGACTAACAGCTTGTCTCAAGTGGAATTCATGGCTTTTGATCAATTAATGATCTTGTTTGACAGATTAATTAAGTTCTCATCTGAGCTCCCGGGAAAGCAGGTTCTCATCCAAATGCCTCCGATATCCTTTGTAGCTTTTAGAAACCAACAATTTCCTTTTACTTTCTCTGGAAGAAAAAGAAAAGCCTGGAGCAAGCGACAGAACTATCTCTGACCTTCTGAATCCTAAGAGCCCTTACACCTAAGAAAAACAGGGCAGCAGCTGGCTGAGGGACGTGAGGCTGGGTCACATGTTAGCAGCTTGGGTGGCAAGGGAAGTCTCAGGATCCTGTTAGATGAGGATAGGAGGCCTGTGCTGTACTCACGCCAGATCCTCACAGGATGAGGCAAAAAAGAAGAGGGGAGGAATAAGAGACCAAACCATCATAGCATTCATCAGACCTGTGGCCTCTGGGTTAGTTCTGCATTCAAAGGGGTTCCTGGGGAGGATGCAGAGACCTTTGTCCTATTGCGAAGCAGGAGCAAACATGTGCCCAAGCAGGCAGGACCCAGAGCATCGCCCGCTGCCTTTACTGTCACAGAGCTGCTTGACTGCCACCACCATCCCCAAGCCCCTCACCCCCAAATGCCACTGCAACCCAGAAACCCAAAGAATAAAGAACCCACATAAAGAGGGTCCCTGGCTTCTTTTAGAAGACACACTTAACTTAGAGGAGGGGGCTATGCAAACACGTTCGAGAAGTCCAAAGGGATCGGGTTTAATTAATGCTGCCATTTAATGCAATAGGAAAACATCTCGCTGGACCCCTTTATGTGCCAGGCACTGTTGGAGGGCCAGGTACCTTGATGGGCCAACACAGGCGTTCATCCTCAAAAAGTCTGCAGTCACCACAGGGACATAACTGCCTGCTGTTTGCCAGCCCCTCCCTTCCCACGAAGGGGAGCCGTGGGGTCCAGGCAGTGCCTATCGTGTCCCCGGGACTTCAGAGAGGCGAGAGCTCATCCCTCCTGATTCACAGAGTGCGAATAGAGGGGACAGCCTTCCCACCGCACGAAGGAGCTTGCCCACCGTGTAAAGCCGGAAAGGAGCAGAGAGCGAGGCACCCTTTTGGCCTCTGTCGCAAGCCTTTCAGTCAGGTACGCCTTCTGCGTGTGCTGGTTAACGGAGCTGGTTTGCGTGGAGTTCTGAAAGTGCCGTCAAGGAGTCCTGAGTCGTGAGAAACAGAACCGGCGTGAACTCCGCGAGCTCCATGGGTGTGGAGCTCGTGGCAAAGGCCCAGGGCTTTCCTGGAGAGAAACGAGACATGCAAGATCTCACCTTCAGGGAAAACAAAGGCAGACAGGAACTGCAGAACTGTCAGCTAAGAAAAGGACCAGAGTCAGGAGCAGCTGCTGCTATGGATGCTGTGCTGGCCCCCCAAGCCCAGCGGAGACGTCCGCGCCTGACGCTAACCCCACCATGAGGAGTCCACCTCACGCGCTACCTCCAGATACCTCCAGTTTTACATAAGTCCCAAAGTAAACTCCATACTTGGGGATTCTATGCCATTATTGAACTGCCTGAGCAGGGTGGTCCACCCCAAGCCATGCCTGACTGTCCGCTCAGCCTAAAAGCACACTGGTTGCTCAAATGGGTTGACCTTTTGGTTATGCGGCAAAGCTGATTATTGTTACGGACGACCCAGTTATACATACTGACACAGCCTGTAATGGACTCTGTTGTCTGTGGTAGGTAGAATTCCAAATAAGTCACTTCATTTTTCTCAGCACTATTTTTTTTCTCTAGAGCCAAAGAAGCAAATGGAAAATATCTCGCACAATCAGAGAAGTGTATAGGCATGTCCCTTGTAGCATTTTGTATACTGGCAAAACATTGCTGACAACCTAAATATGAGTCAAAAGGACTCAATAAAGTATAGTACATTCAGATGCAACATTGCAAAAGAGGCCGTCAGTGAATCAGCCCGGAAAGCTGTCTGTGACGTATTCGTGAAATGAGAACAGAACTAAGTTACATGACAGCATGTATACCATGAACCTATGTTACATGTAATTTTATCTCTGGTAGAACGTGGGGAAAAGAATGGAGAGATTAGCTAATGAGGAGATCTTTATATTTTCGTATGTCTATGTATTTATTTTTGTTTTATGACCAGCATGTATTTTTTTAAAATAATTTTTAAAACCCAATAAATATATTTACATTTTTGAAAAAAATGGTAACATCCTCATGTTTTTGTGTTACGGTAATCCGTGTGAAGTCCTTTCCATGGGCCCCCTTCACCATGCACACGCACGCACTCTGCATCTCTTCCCTGTTTGATTTCTCCCTGGAACTTCGCTGTCCCATGTGCTATATTATTTACTTCTTTGCCCTGTGTATTCTTTTTCCTCCCGTTAGAATGTTAATTCTAAAATACTAGAAGACAAGAAGGGTCTCCAATCAATGACCTCTGATTTTGCATTAAGAAACTAGAAAATAGCAAATTAAACACACAGCCATAGAAGGAAAGAAATAATAGACATTAGAGTGGAAATCAATGAAACAGAAAACGAACAATAGAGGGAAATCAATGAAGCCAAAGGCTGGTTCTCTGAGAAGTTCAGTAAAATGGATAAATCTCAATCAGAGAAAATGAAAGAGAAAACATAAGTTAGTAATATCAGGAATGCGAGAGGCGACAGCCTTACAGATTCTGTAGATATTAAAAGGATGATAAAATAAATGTTTGTATTCATTTCCTAGGGCTGCCATAAAAAAGAATCACAAACTGGACAGTTTGGAACAGCAGAAATTCATCCTCTAGCCACTCTGGAGGCTAGAAGCCCAAAATCAAAGTGTTAGCAGGGCCATTTTTCCCTCCGAGAGGGGGTGGGATCCTTTCTGGCCTTTTTCTGGCTTCTCTCGGTGGCCAGCAACCCTGGCTTCCTTGGCTACGGCTCCAATCTCCGCCTCCGTCACCACGGGACATCTCCCCTGTGTATCTGTGCCTCTGTACCCAAATGTCCCTCTCCTTCCAAGGCTAACCCTAATCCGGTATGGCCTTAGCTTAGTTCATGACATCTGCAGAGATCCCATTACCAAATAAGGTGGCTTTCTGAGGTTCCAGTGAATGTGAATTTGGGGGAACGTTGTTTGGCCTCGTACAATCACAAATGACCTCATGCCGTTTCAACAGCTTAGGTGAGGGGGTCAGGTGCCTTAAAAGGCACAAACTACCAAATATCACTGAAGCATAAACAATAATCTGAGTAGCCCTATATCTATTAGAGAAATTAAAGCTGTAGTTAAACCTCCCCCCTACCCTCCATAAAAATAAAAAAGAAAGAAAAATCCTCTAGGACTGGAGAATGGCTCCATTGCTGAATTCTACCACACGTTTAAGGAAGAGATAATATTGATTCTACAAATGCACCCAGAATACCAATTCTATGAAGCCAGGTCTGATGCCAAGCCCTAATACCAAATGAGGCAAAGAAAAGAAAACCACAGACAAATATCTCTCATGGACATAGATGCAGATCTCTCAGGAAAATTTTAGTTAACTGAATCCAAAATATCTAGAAAAGATCATTCATTGTGATCAAGTGGAGATTACCCCAGGACTGTAAAACTGGCTTAACATCTGAAAATCACTCACTATAATTCACCATACTAACAAACTAAAGAAGAAAAACCATATGATCTCCCAACAGACATATCAAAGCCATTTTCCAAAATCCAGCATTCACTCCAAATAGAATATCTCAGCAAACTAAGAACAGAAGACACTTTCTCATAGTGCCCTCATAAAGGGCATCTATGAAAAACTCTATGGTTAACCTCACTTAATGGTAAAAGACTGTGACAGAAAGAACTTTGCCATAACATCGGGAACATGGCAAGAATTTCTGTTTTCACCACTTCCATTCAACATAGTGCTGGAGGTTCTAACCAACACAATCAAGAAAAATAAATTAAAGGTATGCAGATTGGAAAAGAAGAAGTAAAACTGTTTTTATTCACAGATGACGTTGTGTACACAGATCTGTGTAACTCTAGATGCAACCTATAAAAACAATTACTAGTGCTAATAAATAAGTTTAGCAAGGACACAGGACACAAGGTCAGCTTACAAAAATCAACTGTATTTCTAAACACTAGCAACAATCAAATAGACATCTAAAATAAAATTTACAATAGCATAAAAATGTGAAGCACTTGAAAGTTAATCTGACTAAATAAATACAAAATGTATGCACTGAAAACTATAAAATATTGCTGAGAGAAATTGAAGAAGAAATAAGTAGAGATATATGCCTTTGTTCGTGGGTTGGAAGAACTAGTATTGAGTTATCAATTTTCCCAGGTAGGTATATAGATTTAATACAATCCCTATCAAAATCCCAGCAGACATTTTTTTTAACTGAAAGTTAATTCTAAAATTCACATAGAAATCGCAAGGATCTGAAATAGTCAACCATGTTGACAAAGAAGAACAAGTTGGTTTTGGTGTAAAGATAGACAAATAGGTCAATGGAACAGATTAGAGCCTAGAAATAGAAGTACGCACATGGTAAACTGATTTTGATCAAAATACAATGACAATTCAATAAAGTACAATCTTCTCAACAAATAGTGCCTGAATAGTAGATATCCATATGCAAGAATAAGAACTTCAATCCATATTTCATACTATATACAAAAATTAATTCAAAATGCTTCATAAACCTAAGTGTAAACCCCGTAACTAGAAAAAATCTAGAAAAAATAGAGGAGAACAACTTTGATACTTTGGGTTAGGCAAAGATATTTTAGATATGATACCAAGACCACAACACATAATAACAAATTGGTAAATTGGACTTCATCAAAATTTAACACTTCCGTTCATCAAAGACACTGTTAAGAGAATAGAGATAAGTCACTAACTAGAAGAAGATATTTACCAACCATATATGTGATAAAAGACTGGTATCCAGAATATATAAAGAATTCTCACAACTCAATAATCAGAAAATAAACAACTGAAGTCTTAAAAATGGGCAAAAGATTTTAACAGACGCTTCACGCATGCAAAGTGGAAAGATGTGCGACATCAGTAGTCATTAGGGAAATATCATTAGAACCACAATGGGGTACCCCTACCCACCCATTACATTCATTAAAGTTTGACTATACCAAGTGTTGGCAAGGATATGCAGGAACTGAATTCTCATACCCTACTATCCGAAATCTCAAATGATACGTCCAATTTGGAAAAAAATTTTGCCATTTCTTGAACAGTTGGACACGTGCCTACCGTACAATCCAGCCATTCTCCTCCTGGCTCAGTCAGGAGAAATGCCTATGTCCATACACAGAGCTGGAAAAAAAAGTGTTTAGCAGCTTTATTTATAATAGCCCCAATCCGGAACCAAGGCAAACCCATCACCAGGTAAAGGGCACATCAAATAATTGAAGACTCTTCAGCAATTAAAAGGAATGAAGTATGATACCAAATATGTAACATTTTTTAAAATGCAAACTCATGTATAGTGACAGAAAGCAGACCAGTGGTTGACTGGGGATGGCGGAAAGGTGGAGAACAGGCAAGGTGGGGCTGGAGGGGGAGATGGATTACAAAGGGGCATGAGGACACCTGTGGGTTTATAGATGTGTTTTGTTATCTTCACTGTCCTGACGGTTATACAGGTGTCTACACAGATCAAGACTTATTCAATTATATTAAATATATGCAGTTTATTTTGTCAATTATACCTCAATTAAGCTATTTTTAAAAGTCTCAGAACCTTAACCACAGGATTATTATGAGCATTATTATGAGCAATGACACAATTATACATATATAATAATGAGATTATGCATATATATATTATATATACAATAATGAGATTATGTGTGTGTGTGTATGTGTATATATATATATATATTCATATGGATTAATTTTGCCTGTTTCTGAGCTTCAAACGGGCCATCACAGTATGTACTTGTGTCTTCAACCTTCCCTCACTCAATGTTCTGGCTCTGAGACTCTCATATTACTACATGCATCATTGTTACATTTTTTTCCCCTCACTTTGTCATCCTCCTCTGCGTGAATGAACTACAGCTCATGTATCTTCTCCTGCTGGTGGGCATTTGGCCTGTTTCCAGCCTGTGGCTCCCATGCTGCTATGAAAGATCCCGTACGTATCTTTTGGTGGGCATAAGCCTCGTGCCTGAGTGACAAGCCTGGACCCCACTCCCCACCCTCACTGTAAGGGAAGCTGAGGGAACAAGGAGCTTACTACATTTTCAGTCTCATTAGGTGTAAGGTGGGCTCTGCTCCTCAGCAAGACTCATTAAGTGAGGACAGACACAAAATCGGAAAGGGAGCTCAGGTGCTATGCAGCCAGAGAGAGTGAGCAGCCCATGCTCCCTGCGCATTTCTCGGCGGCTTACTGCAGCAGAGTCTATGAGACGCGATCGTTGGAAGGACCTACACCCTCCTAACGATGGCCCACCCTTGCGTCCCGCAAGAAGTGGGCAAAATCAACCCCCAAACTGTGCCAAATGCCCCTGTAGCAGCGTTGTCTGACCCTGGGTTCTGCAGAGGTTTGCCCCACTGCCCCTTACGAAAGAGTCCCAAAGTCTGGTAGGTTTGGGATTCATGCATCTTAATGTCTTTCACTTGGAAAGGCACAACCCACGGCAGCACGTCGGGCATTCAGGGAAGTCGGGCAGCAACACGACCTCTCTGTTCGAGCACTTCTAGAATTCACGTTCAGGCTACAGCCACAGCTTCCTGGGGAGCCAGTGTTTCTGGGAACGTGCCTTAGAAAACAGGTCTTCTGTGGCCCCGGAAACCCTTTCCCATGCTCTTCTTGGGCTTTTGCTTCTTTTTTTTTAATGTAATTTATTTTATTATCATTAATCTACAATTACATGTGCAATATTATGGTTATTAAACTACCCCATCATCAGGTCCCCCCCACCAACCCCATTGCAGTCACTGTCCATCAGCATAGTGAGATGCTATAGAGTCACTACTTGTCTTCTCTGAGTTGTACTGCCCTCCCCGTGCCCCCCCAACATTATATCTGCTAATCGTGATGCCCCTTTTTCCCTCTTATCCCTCCCTTCCCGCCCATTTTCCCCAGTCCCTTTCCCTTTGGTAACTATTAGTCCGTTCTTGGGTTCTGTGAGTCTGCTGCTGTTTTGTTCCTTCAGTATTTTTTCTTTGTTCTTATATTCCACATATGAGTGAAATCATTTGAACTTGTCTTTTTCAGCTTGGCTTATTTCATTGAGCATAATACCCTCTAGCTCCATCCATGTTGTTGCAAATGGTAGGATTTGTTTTCTTCTTACGGCTGAATAATATTCCATTGTGTATATGTACCACATCTTCTTTATCCATTCATCTACTGATGGACACTTAGGTTGCTTCCATTTCTTGGCTATTGTAAATAGTGCTGCGATAAACATAGGGGTGCATATGTCTTTTTCAAACTGGGCTGCTGCATTCTTAGGGTAAATTCCTAGGAGTGGAATTCCTGGGTCAAATGGTATTTCTATTTTGAGTTTTTTGAGGAACCTCCATACTGCTTTCCACAATGGTTGAACTAATTTGCAGTCCCACCAGCAGTGTAGGAGGGTTCCCTTTTCTCCACATCCTCGCCAACATTTGTTGTTGTTTGTGTTTTGGATGTTGGCCATCCTCACCGGTGTGAGGTGATATCTCATTGTGGTTTTAATCTGCATTTCTCTGATGATTAGCGATGTGGAGCATCTTTTCATGTGCCTGTAGGGCCATCTTCTAGGGCTTTTGCTTCTTAATCACAGACCGGCAGGCAGAGGGCAGCCCACTTGTGCAGTGTGGGGGATTTAGCCCCAAAGGCTCACTCAGTGGTGTCTGGAAACTTACCTTCCGGACTGGTCTCCTTTGAAAAGCACAACTTTCCCTCTGAGGTTTTTTCATAAAAGTCCACGTTTTTTGACTGGGGAACAAATGAAGTCGCAGACCCTTAGCTCTGAGACACCGTAGCAGGCAGGTAAGGAGAGAAGAGCAGAGAGGGGGAGACTGGGAAAAGGGTTCCTTCCAGAACAGGGAGTCGGGTCACGGAGGGCACCCTGCTCATCCCGGGTAGACACGCTGGCTGCAACCAAGGGGAGAAAGCTTTTGGCACCCCTTGAACAAAGGTGCTGGGCTAGAAGGTGGGCTCTGGGGAATACTGAGACCCGAGGTGGTCCAAGAAGAAATGGTGGGAAAATCGAATCCACGTGGGCATTTACTTGTGACGAGGCTGAAAACCACCTCTGGGGAGAGGCGCATTTACTGCTAACCTAGTGACACTAAAGCTTCACGGGCCACCAACGCCCCCACCCCTTCCAAGACTCTGGACATAACTTCATCATCCTCGGCAGTGGGTCCTTGTTCTCATAAAGGGCCGTAAACTTTGCATCCAGCCCCTCTGGATATTCGTACTAAACACATCTGTTTCCTGAGAAGTGTCTTTTCTATATACCTTTCCCTCCTTACTTTCTTTTCCTTTCTGACCTTCCTGTTCACAGCCATTTAGGCAGAGGGTTGTGTGTTTGAGCATGTGCACGCGTTGGTGTGTATGCGTATGCCTGCATGTGTGTTGCATACAGGCTCATGGACCCATCTGCACGTATGTGTGGGCATGGGCATGCGTGTATGTGTATGTACCGGGAAAGCTAGAGGGTCTGTGTTTTCACTGAGATTGTGCACATTTTCAGGGCTTCAGACACTGTTGCTCTGAATGCATCTTCTTCCAACTTAAAAAAGTCCGGCCATGCCCACAAAGCTCTCAGACCATTGCCCCAGAACAGCCCAAACTTATTTCAGTCACACTGAAAACGGCTCTCAACGTAATGAAGGCACCTTTTCTTCAGCTCCGTGAACGTTTTTCTCTCTCCAGATAATGTCTCGGAAATAGCCCAGGCGCTAGTGGAGTCAGTCATACGGGGAACAGGATCCTCGGCACGGTTAAATTCCAGAGGTCTGTGTAGTTTATCACATCAAGGGGAAAACAGAGAGCCTGGCTTTGCAGCCCCCTACCTGTCATAAGCCCCTCCACAGCCGGTGCCCTGCAAAGCCAGGGTCCAGTCAGCGCATTCATCCAGGGGCAGTATTTTAAATAACTTTTCCTCCCACACCAACAGTCCTTTGGCATTCGGGTCTGCTGAAATATGCTTCCTCCCAAGATATCTTTTAGCAAAGTGAAGTGTGTTCTGAGAGCTGGTTCAGGGTGTTTCAAAATGGCAACACCCAAACCCTCAGAAGCTAGGACAGCACCCAGCATGTAGTAAGCTCCCGGTGCGTACTGTTTGTTGATCGAATAAGGGGTCGATAAGCCTGCAGGTTTACCTCTGGGAACCCTGACACAATCATCCTTTACGGCTTGCCAACAAAGCAACGTGTGCTGCGACCCTCCTTGAAAAGGACTGGTTGCACAGTTTTAACTTGATTTCTTTTTTTTTTTCACTTAAAAAAATTATGAAATAGAACACAGAAGTTTACAAAATCCACATAGACAATTTAACTAGTAAATATAAAGCAGACGTTCTTGTAACCACAGATTAGGCAAGGGAACAGGATATTGCCACTGCCAGGAAAAGCCCTTCCAGAGGGAACGCGCTATCTCATTTAGCCTAATAATTTCCTCGCTTTGCTTTACAGTTTGACCATCTATGTATTTAGAACCTAAAGCATATGCTTCTGTTCTGACTGTTTTTGAGTGGGTGGAATTACGTCCGTGTATTCTTTTGTGTCCTCATGCTTCGGCACAGCACACGGGTTGCAGAACCTGCCATGTCTGTGCAGCCGTGGCCTGGCCATCTGGTCGCCGCAGGGCGCGAACCGCACTTCATGCGTGCATTCCCCTGTTGGGGCGGGTTTGGGGTTTGCCCCCGTCTGGCGACCACCTGGGTTTTCCCGCAGACTCTGAGCTCTCGCTTCTGGTCGATGCCTGCTCAAGCTCTCTTAGCCGCCTGATCACAGAGGCTCCATGAAAAACACCCTTGGTTTCCTCCTGGCAGCCCCTGGGCTCTCACGAGGCTCTGTCTCCCACCCGCCTCTCAGTCTTTGTGGGCTGGGTACCAGTGACAGTCCTGTGATCCCTCACCTGGAGCTGGCCGGCTGGCTCAGAAACTTCATGAGCTTTGACTGTGGGGTTACTGTATGTCCTTGTTTCTAGAGTTCACCTCTGCTCGCTGTTTTCCACCCAACAACCGTGGCCGGGCCTGGCTTCCCATAACTGAGACCAGGAATCCTAACCCTATGTCTCTTGCTGTCTTTCCCCCACCCCTACTCTGCCTGGGCTCTTTGAATGGTACCCAACAAGGTTTCAGGACAGGAACTGCATCTTTATCATCAAGGGACAACTGATCAAATGGCCAGCCTTAATAAACGCCAGAGTCAGAAGAGACACATGTAAAACTTCCCCACTATTTTGTGCAGGCCACCACCTCTTCGTCATCCCATTACCGCTTTATCTCCCTCCAAAGCGGAAAATGAAGGAAGTCAGGCTCATCAACCCAACGAACCAACCTCACTGCGCACTTACTGCGTCCTAGATACCCTTGCTAAGTGCTCAAATTTAATAAGATGAAGAAAAAGCCAGAGACAGGGAAGGGCAGTCCTCAGACTGCGTCCAGCCCCAGTAGTCTGAGGACAGCACCGCATCCCCCATCTGAGGTCTCGGTGTCCATGATCTCAGCGACCCGGAGTTAACCATGGTCAGGAAGTGGACAGTCCTCCTTGCAGCATGGTCAGAAGGCCGGCGTAGCCCAGCGCCGAGGCACAGTGCCCACGCCACTCCCCTCGCTCCACCTCGCCGCGTGGGCGTTTCACCACGCACTTCATCACCAGGCGGGCGAGTGCTGGGCGATGACGTGTTTCCAGAGTGAGCGACCACACCCGCATCCCTTTCATTAGACTGTTGCCATCGTCCTATCTGGTTATTAGTTCTTGGTGTTAAGCTCTCAGTGCGTCTCATCTATGCATTAAATTTGATCATCGGTAATGTATGTGCAGAAAAACCATAGAACTATCTGTGGCTTTAGGCATCCATTGGGGGCCTTGGAATGTGTCCCCCACAGAAGCGGGGGGATGACTACACCCAGTAAACGGACTGTGGCTCTTGCAAATGCACATCAGGGGGCGGCTGGACTTGGCACAGAGCACACAGCCCGGGCTACAGAGACCACCGTGGGAGGGAAGTATCGCCGTGGGAAGAGGTAACAGCGTCTGGGGCACCAGGGGAAGGAAGGTGTAAAGGGGAGGCTGTTATTTGGGCTGGAGCGGGTCCCAGGAAGCATGGCTGTGTGCCAGAATCAAGAAGACCGATGGCCAGAGGAAGACTCCCGGAGACAGAGCACAGAGGGAGGATACCACAGCACCAATATTTGATCTTGAGAGGCTCTTTCTCTGAAGCGTTCTATTTCTAGGTTGGTGTTGACCCAGTGTTACTTCAGCCTTTCACAAAGCTTCATTAGACAGTCTGGGTTGGTGTTGGCTGGGCTGTGCAGAATCCAGGAGGAGGAGGCAGAGGGACAAGGGGCAGGGCAGCAGATACGCAGCCAAGCAAGAGAAAGGGGGGAGACACAGAGCATTTGGGGGTCCTGCCTTCCTCCAGGCGCAAACAGGGTGTGGGTTATGGTAGTCTCACCCAGAAGTGCAGAGAACTCAGATTTGGGTTAAACAGAAATGAGTACCATGGAGGCCCTACCCTCAGGAGTTTAGAGTCCAGCTAGAGACACCAATCTGCAAGCAGATAAACAGAGCACAACATGCTAGGTGAGATGGTGAGCACCTGGGAAGGCTTCCTGGAGGAGGCAAGGTCCTGGCAGGTCACAGGTCGTGGCTGTGGTGTGTGTGGGGTGATGGGGTGTCAGCGGTGCTGGTGACCCAGTGAGGCTCCACAGGGCTGGGCCCCATCCTCCGGGGTCCGGCTGTCCTCCGACTTCCCCCCTGACCCACCTGCAGGGGCCCCCTGACCTCCCCTCCGCCTGGGACCCATCACCTTCTCAGGGTCAGACCTCCACTCCTGCACTCACCCCCCTCTCTTGAATCTGCACCTCCTCTAATTGGTAGATGGCTTCCAGAAGCCACCACAACTCATGTATTTATTGCTTCCTTAAAAGATGAAGTCTCCCGCTCCCCACGGGCCAGGCTATGCCACCACTGAGGCACTTTTGCAGGGAGAGGACAGTGAAATAGACGGTCAGCGCAGTCATTCTTTGAAAGAAAACACAGGAGTCCTTTACGTCGGCAATTCACTCCCTCCTATGAGCCCTGCATAACTCCACTAGCAATTAGGGTCTTCCTTTGGGATGGGCTGACTCATCTTTCCTTGAGAAAGTTTTCCCGTTTATAGAACAGACTAGTGTAGTTCCCAACCAACCTTCTCCTGAAAGGGTGTTAGAATCCAGGCTTCTGGTCAAGCCCACCCCCTAGATCCCCATTTCCTGACGTAGGTGTGTCTGGCAGGGATGTCATCCCTCCCCTCTTGCTGCTGTCTGAGTTTAGCCCACCTCGCGGTTCTGTGCGGGGTCACTGTGTGACCGCCCGGCCCTTCTCTCCCCGATGCCAGCCACGCTCACTCACGGCCACTGCGCTGGCTTCTTAGCAGTTCTCTCTTCCAGTCACCCTCCAGACAGCTGTCAGAGCCATCTTTTTAAAACAGCATTCTCGCAGATAGTGTCCACAGCAGTGGGTCTCAGCTGGGGTGATTCTGCCCGACGGGGTGTGTGCCGACGACTGGAGATGTTTGTGGATATCACACCTCGGGGGCTTTGCTTTGACTTCCAGAGGGAGAGGTCGGGGTGCCTCTGAACCCTCTGCAGTGCCTCCAGAGGGTAGAGGCCAGAACCCCTGAACCTCCCGCAGCGCCTCCAGAGGGTAGAGGCCAGAACCCCTGAACCTCCCGCAGCGCCTCCAGAGGGTAGAGGCCAGAACCCCTGAACCGCCCGCAGCGCCTCCAGAGGGTGGAGGCCAGAACCCCGAACCTCCCGCAGCGCCTCCAGAGGGTGGAGGCCAGAACCCCTGAACCGCCCGCAGCGCCTCCAGAGGGTGGAGGCCAGAACCCCTGAACCGCCCGCAGTGCCTCCAGAGGGTAGAGGCCGGGGTGTCGCTAAACCTCCTACAATGCCTCCGTCCACAGGGAATTTTCTGCCCAACTGTCCGTGGAGCCAGAGCTGGGGGACCCTGCCCCCCCAGACGACCCTCAGGGGCTTCCTAGAGCTCATCGAAGCGTGCCCTGGATTCAGTTCCCAGCACGATCACACTTGGCTGTCCCTCCAGCCTTGCATCCACAGCGTCTAACCTCCGTCTCTTGCAGGACGAATACCCGGCTTGAGTGGGTGGCCAAGATCTTTGCCAGCTTCACCCCCCAGCTCACCAAGAGCATCCCCGCTTTGGGGAAGGCCCACGGTTTTTCATCTCTTGTCTTTCCGCCTGGGCCGTCTTACCTCCTGGGGGGTGAGGAACACTGGTGGCTCCCTAGACGCCTCGCCCAAGGGACACGACGATAAATCTCAGGGGCTGCGGAAGAAAACGTTCCTGGAGGAGGGAATGAGCCCTCTGGAAGAACATGCCATGCAAGTCCGAGAGAGCGCCTCAGACTCTGAACACGCCCCAGGGCCTCTGGTTTTCTCATCTGAAGCCACCCTGGAGCTTGGAGGCCGTGGGAGGCTCTGGGTCTCGATGTGAATTCCCAGCACTCCGGGCAGATTGGCCCTTGTGATAAATCCCTGTTTTTGGCAGGAACCCACCAATCTCAGGTCTGCTCCTTCCTTGGCATACTTCCTTCCCGCACTTCACAGAACGACAGACTGTGGAGATTATTCTAGTCAGATCCCTTGTTTTATGTATAATCAACACAGCAAGCCCAGGACGAGACATGTAGGGGGGGTGGTCAATCAATCAGCATCTATTGAGTGTGGACAGATGGATTCAGGGTCATGTTGGAGCATAAAAAGGGAAGTGAGACATGACAGTAAAGAGGTGTCACTGATCAAAATGTAAAGTAAATCGAATGGAAAATGGAAAAAGTAAATCGACTGTTACTTTTCAAAATAGTTACCTTAAAGTGGGTTCCAATATTGTTGATACTGTTTTGAATGTTTACAGGTTGCCCCATGTAGGACTATTTTTTTTTTGCTATTATTAATATACAATTACATGAGCAACAGTGTGATTACTAGACTCCACATATTATCAAGTCCCCACCACAAAACCCCACTGCAGTCACTGTCCATCAGCGCAGTAAGATGTTATAGAATCACTACTTGTCTTCTCTGTGTTATACTGCCTTCCCCGTGCCCCCTACACCATGCCCACCCCCGCTACATTATGTGTGCTAATCGTAATACCCCTTTTTCCCCCTTCTCCCTCCCTTCCCACCCATCTTCCCCAGTCCCTTTCCCTTTGGTAACTGTTAGTGTATTCTTGGGTTCTGTGAGTCTGCTGCTGTTTTCTTCCTTCAGTTTTTTCTCTGTTCTTATACTCCACATATGAGTGAAATCATTTGGTACTTGTCTTTCTCCGCCTGGCTTATTTCACTGAGCATAATACCCTCTAGCTCCATCCGTGTTGTTGCAAATGGTAGGATTTGTATTCTTCTTATGGCTGAATAATACTCCATTGTGTATATGTACCACCTCTTCTTTATCCATTCATCTACTGATGGACACTTAGGTTGCTTCCATATCTTGGCTATTCTAAATAGTGCTGCGATAAACATAGGGGTGCATATGTCTTTTTCAAACTGGGCTGCTGCATTCTTAGGGTAAATTCCTAGAAGTGGAATTCCTGGGTCAAATGGTATTTCTATTTTGACCATTTAGTACTATTTTTAAAGCCAATTTTTATAATCTATATGATTCTGAAATCTTAGCACCTTCTGGCTTTATCATTTATGTTAAGCACCTCAGATAGATTATATACAGAGAACGCAGCAGTTTTCAGAAATCAAAGCCATTCTTAAAGGAAGATTTTTTGCTGTGTTATTTTGGAATGATTTTGGATGCAAGTTATAGAAAATCCCACTTACAGTGACTTAAGCAAATATGGATTTGTTTTCTAAGTAAGTCTGGAGGTAGGTAGTCACTGATGTGCATGGACTGGCTCGACGACTCCAGGACCAGATTCTCTATGATTATTTTACCTTTTCCTTATGGTGGCAAGAGGGCCAGTGATGTTCCAGGCATCAAATCTGTGTTCTAGGAAGGAAGACAGGGCCAGGGGAGTGGGGAGATATGAGCAGCTGCAAACATTTGTTTTTAGTGGAGACATAATGGTTTTCCAAGCATATCCTCTAGAATAATTTATATGAATTTCGCTGGCCAGAGCTCGACGCCATGGCATTTATAACCTCCTTAATGGGTATTGGCAAAGGAGAAAAGATTAAGAAGGCGTGCAGGTTAACAGCTTACAGGGTTACAGTGCCACAACACACTTGAGTGTGGGTAAGACTTTGTCAAAACTTCCAAAACCAGATCTTGTGACACTTTGAAATGGAGAATTCAGTTTTGTACTTTTTTCTTAAGGTTGGTTTGCCAGAAGATTGGTCAATCAGAATGAAATACCTACCTAGATAGATGCAGCACTGGGTGTTCTGATAACACGTTGAGGGTTATTCCCATCAGACTGAGGTGACATGAGCCACTTTTCTCCTCTAAGGGGACTGGACTTGCCTGTTCAGCAAACCAGAAAGTCTATGTAGGAATGTCAGTCAAAGTCCTTCTCCTCTGGACAGTGCTGGGAAAATAGAGAGAGAGAGAAGGGGAGAGTGGCAGGGCTTTCTATTTCCTAGTTATTGGTTGTCGTTGTTTGGTTTACTCTATGAAAATAATACATGACAAATTCCCAGTCTGTGTGAACAAGAGCCTAGGGCAGAAGGAATGGTAGGTCCCTTCTGATATTGGCCTATTAAAGGCTGGGGTTCCCATCTTAACTCCTTCTTCACTCTCCACTCTCTCTCATCTCTTGCTCTGGGGAGTGCAGGCTACCGTGCATGAATAGCTGAATGGAGAGATGCACACGCGAGGAACTTAAGCCTCCAGCCAACAGCCATTACTCTGGCCTACAGTAATGATATGCCGGAGCGTGGAAGCGCACCTCCAGCCCCAGCTGAGTGTTGAGATGACTGCAGCCTTGGCTTCATCCTCATGAGAAACCCTGAGACAAAGGTACCTGGCTAAGACACTTTCAGATTCCCAACTTTCAGAAACTACGTGAGATAATAAGTGTTTCTCGTTTTAAGATACTAAGTTTTGGGATCATTTGTTACTTGGTGATAGATGGCTATAATCAACTCTAAAGGAAAAAAAATCATGTAATTATTTTGTTAGAGGCAGAAAAAAATGTCAGATAGTATTTAGCACATGCTTACAATTTTTTTTTAATCCATTCAATCAGTTAGAAGGAGAAGGCAATGTCTTTATCTATTAACACCTCACCACAAAAAAACTCAAAGTTATCAGGCTTAATGGCGAAATTTTAATTCCTTTTCCTCTGAAATTAAAACGAGACAGGGATTTGCTATTACCATTTTGATTGGACATTTTACCAGAGTGAAGTAAGGAAGAAAAAGAAATAAAAGGAATAAGATGGATAGAAAGAAATTAAACTGTCATTGGACAATGACATGACTGTGTTCCCAGAAAATCCAAAAGATTCTACAAAACACTACCAGAATTAATAACTAAGTTTAGCAAGGTCTCTGGACAAAATGCTAATTAAAAATCAATTGTAGTTCATTATGCCCCTAACAAGTAGAAAAAGGATCCTAAATAAACACCATTTACATTAGCACTTAAAAATCAAATACCTAGGAACATATCTGACAAAAGATATGCAAGACCTCTCTACACAGGGAACTATAAAACAGTATTGAAGGAATTTAAAAAGAGCACACATACATGCATAAATCATACTGATGGATTGAAGGTAGAAGTCAGTTCTCCTCAAATATACACAGTCAGTACATTCCAATTAAAGTCCAGCAGGCATTCTTGAGAGACTTGGTAAGCCAATGATAAAATGTACATTAAATTGCAAAGGGCTGATAACACACAAGACAATCTTAAAGGAAGAATGAATTTGGTGAACTTGACCGCCAGAAATAGATTTATTATGAAGGCATGGTAATTAAGATCATTTGCTAATGGTAGAAGGATGGACAAGTGGAACAGAATAGAGTACAGAGAGAGACAACATACATATATGTGGACACTTGATTTATAACAAAGGTAATTCTATAGAATAGTGTAGAAAGGATTTAAGAGATTTCTTAAACAAGACAGAATTTGAATGTGAATGGGTCTAGATTGAAATTAAAAGAGAGGCTTGTTTATCAACTTGTATTTTGAGCATAAGGGTAAGAGAGCCTTAATAGTCAGCTTGAGTTGGCTAACAAACTCCATAGACTGAGTAGCTTACACAACAGATATTTGTTTCACACCGTTCTGGAGGCTGAGAATCCTACGTCAAAGTCTTGGTAGCGTTGGTGTCTGGTGGAAGCTTTCTTTCTGGTTTGGGATGTCTGCTTTGCTGCTATCGTTGCAGGGCAGAGAGAGAGCCAGGGCTGGGTCTCCGGTCCCTTCTTACAAGGGCACTTATCACATCCTGGAGCTCCATCCTCAGACCTAAGCATCTCACAAGGCCCCACCTCCAAATACCATAATATTGGGGGTCAAGGTTTTAACATATGATTTTGGGGAGATAGACAAACGTTGAGTCCATAACAGAGATCCACGGAACTGGAAGTGCGTAAGAGGGATGTGAGTGTGGGGCCTTTCTCTCTGTTCCTAGAACTGGGATCTCAGATAGGAATACAAAGTTAAGTGAGAACATTTCCTAGAACACCCGTAGCAGCATTATTCATAACAGCAAAAACTGGAAATAATCAGAATGTCCATGGACAGAAGAGTGGATGAATTAATTGTGGCATATTCAGCAATGAGAATGAACAATCTATAACTCAAGCAACAGCATAGATGAATCTCTCTAGCTTACTGTTGAGCCAGATGAGGTAAACACAAGAGTACGTACAGCATGAATCCTTTTATATAAAGTTCAAATGCAGGCAGAACGCACCTCCTGTGTGAAAGGAAGGAGCAGTGATTACTTCTGGAGAGCAGCGGGGAGGCAGTGATGGCAAGGGGCGCATGGGAGCATCTGGTTACTAGTATGTTCTATTTCATGTCATGCACAGTGGTGACAGAGGTGTGTTCATATTGGGGTAATTCACCGAGCTTAACAGTTATGATCTGTGTATTTTTCTAAAGGCATTTAGAAAATAACTTTATTTATTTAAATTTAAGGTTTATTTTAAATATTTAAAGATGTATTTTAAATGACTCACACTTAGACTTCTCATCAGAGTGTTTCCTTAAAAGCACAGCCTGATTTACCTAAAGTCAGGAACCGGCAGTGTTCCTCTGAATGGGCAGAGGGAACTAATGCTTGGAACGGGTTAAACCGAAGTAATGCCCGCTGGTGACCACAGCGGCTCCTACAGTCCCGCAGTGAGTCAGTCTGTCCACAAATGCTGGTTAAATACCATCCTACACGCTGTTCTCATGAACGTCGGTCCAGCCAAAGATGAGACAGCAATGTAGCCAAGCAGCAGTGTAAGGAGATTTCAGCAGTGAAAGCCAGCAAGAAATTCTAAACCTCTCCCTGATATCCCTTAAGGGTTTTTTCTCATCCTGGCCTTCTGCCTTGAAATTCAGAGTCATGGAGAGAGTCGGGGAAAAGGAATAACTGAAGGAAAGTATCTGGAGAGGTGGGAGGCTACAGAAGCCATCGTACAAGATTCCAGACAGTAAAGACAAGTTATTTATAAAGAAAGCACTTCAGATTGGCAGCAAATTTCTTACTTTGCCTAGAGACTAGAATATAATACCTAATAAAATAGAGGTGATCTAACACCTATAGCCCATGAAGAGTAAAAACTTCCAAGTCAAGAATCTTCTTCTCAGCTAAGATATTATTCTGTGGCCAATGTGCAAGAAGCATATTCGACATTCAGCAATGTATATAATTGTCAAATCACTACATTGGACCCCTGAAAGCAATATTGTATATCAACTATATCTCAAAAAACATATTATATCAACTATACTTCAAAAAACATATATACTTGAGAATTTGCAAGAAATTGGAGTGTATCACCCAGACATCTGGGCTCTCCAGTTGTACAATTCTAACGGGAAAACCCATATACTCTATCCAGCAAAAGGCACCAGAGACTCCTCTAACCAAATAAAAGCTGCATCAGAACAAGGATCTCAAGTTTGGAAATTTAAAGGAAAAATTAACAAGATATGCCAAGGCATGTCTTTTCTCACTTGACCACGATAAAGTTCTTAAATTAAACTTAACCCTTTTTAAATTAAGAAATTCATTCATGGATCAAAGAAGAAATCAAAAATAAAATTATAAATGGTTTAGAAAGCAGTATAAGAGAGTACGCTTTCTGTTAATATCTATGTGCATAGCAAAAGCTATTATAATTTTAAATGAAAAAGAAATCTAAAAATTGATGTTTCATTTATCTATAAAAAGGAGGAAAAACCTATAGCAAAATAATCCAAAATAGAGAGAAGGAATGAAATAGGAAAGAGAAAAGAATTTTTTGGAAAGGATAAATAATTCCCAAAGATGGTCTTTGAAGAGACCAACAAGTAGATAGTTCACAGGAACCTGGTTTAGGAGAAAAAAAAGGGAAAAAGGAAAGAAATGCAGGCAGGCAGACAAGCAAATAATTAAAGACAATACTGGGTAACAAATTAAAATCTCTGAAGTAAATGAACGATTTTCAATGAAGTATATATTAAATTAAGAAGAAATGGAAAACTTGAATAGACCAATTACCATATTAGAGATGGGAAAAGCGAATAAAATGTATCACCAAAAAAAAAAAAAACTGGAAACAAATGGCTTTGGAGTTTGATTCTATCCAACCTTTAAAGAACAGATAATTCCAATAATAGTTACATTATTCCAAGCTATAGAAAAAGATGAAAGGTTTTTTATTTTATAAAATTAATACAGAAGCCTGATATTGTGCAGAAGGAAAAACTGTAGTCTGTTCTCATTATGAATATAAAAACAAAATCCTGATACACTATTAACAAATAAAATACAGCAACACATCAAAATAAATACAAATGACCAAGTAAGTTTTATTCTAGAAATGGTGGAGATTCAAGTATCAGGAATATATACATAAGATGGATTGCAAGAACAGATGAAAAGAGAAAGTCCATGTGGTCGTTATCAATTGATGTTGCAAAAGTACTTAATATTAAGTGCAGTAATCATTTTTCAAAAGAATTTTAAACAAGATAAGAATGAGAATCAAAGATGTTATAGGCTGTTTACAGTTTCATTAGCCAAAATCACCCAAAAGAGTAAATCATTGAAACAAGTTAAATTACCATCAGAAACTAGACAAGGGTGCCAGCTCTGCCATTTTTTGAACAGTGTCTTGGAGGGTTTAGCAAATGCAACTAGGCAAGAAAATAAAACAGTTGACGTAAATATCACTACAAAATAAAATTTTCTCTTGACATCATTTTTTACCTAGAAAAGGAATGTAGCAAAGTAACTCGACATAAGGCAAATACACAAAAATTAGTAGCTTTTCTCTATGCTGCTTTTCATAAAGAGAAAGAAATGGAAGAAGTACTCTGTTCTGAATAGTGGCAAAGAGCAGAGTTGATGCAAATAAATAGAATGGTGAAAGCATGGCATCTAAAGAAAATTTAAAATGTGTTTGAAAGATATAAAATGAGTTCTGAATAAAGGAAAGATATGTTATTTTAACGGTTGAGAAGAGTTAATATCATAAAAATTAATTCCCCCCCAAAAATGTTATATAAAGTTAATCAAATTTCAGTTAGAATGTTGACACCACTTTCTTCACCCAGAAACTGGGAAAAAATGATCTTAAAGTTCATTTAGAAGAATAAGTAGCTGAGAATGACCCAGAGAAATTGGAAGGACAACATGAATCCTTGCTTTTCCCACTATCCAAACGTAGTTAAGATTTATTGTACCTCAGATCCATATTATACTGGCATAGGAATAAGCAGATAGATCCGACAGAAAAAATGGTCCAGAAATAGATTTTCATTTCAAATGAGAGTTTAATATGTGACAAGGTTGGAATGTCAGTAAACGTGGAGTTTGTTTTTGAAGAATAGCCTCTATTCTTTTAAGAATAGAGAATTGTTAACCTGAGTTATCAGTGAGGGTTCAGGAGAGGAAAAAGGCCCTGTATTTGAAGGGGACGAAGATGAACCAGAACGATTAGGCAGGCGTATAATAATTATAATAATAAGAGCTAGCACTCATGTAGCTCTTACTAGGTGTCAGATACTCTGATAGGTATAGATGATAGAAATATGTGTACATACATATTCTCTGTATATGGATACACACACACATACATGCATGCAGTCTCTATACATACACATATTGTATATAGGTTCTCTTTCTAAATTTTATATATATATACGTATCTTCTTATAACCAACCAACAGGATAAATACTATTAGATTCTATTACTGAACCATTTTACCAGATGCTGAACTGAACTCAAACAGTAAAGTTGCCTGAGTTCACACAGCTCACAGGTTCAGCCTTAGGCATTGTGGTTCCAGAGTCTGTGCTCTTGGCTACAATACCCGGACTCCTAAAAAGAAAAGGGCTTCCTAGAAGATAAAGTGGGGCGAGACCCATTTTCCAGGGCATGACCCTGACGTTAGCATCTCCTTAATTCTGTTCCCTAGGCACCTTGCTTGCCCACCCTCATCCCAGCCATAGCTACCATTTACCTAAATTTATTTTTATATGCCTGTGTGCGAAAGATAGATATGTATGGACACACAGGGATGGACATAATGTTGACAAGTGACCAGGGCAAGTTCCACTGTTACCATGAGATCTCACTATGCAAATACACGCAAGAAGATGTCAAATAGGGAGACGTGCCGCTTGGCAGAGCAGGGATCCCCATGCCCGTGCCCTCACGTGCCCCAGTTGGCCGTTGGCAGAGTGAGGCGTTGGGGAGTCCCTGCTGTCCCGCAGGACAGCAACAAGGGCGCAAGAAGCCCAGAGACCGGGTGCGCAGCCCTGAGAATAATGCTGCGTGTCCAGGAGGGCGTTTCCCGGAGGAGCAGCCCCGTGGCAGGGTCTGTGCGGGGACGGCCCCCGCCCCTGGCAGAGGGAGCTGCGGGAGCGCCCAGCCCGGGGGGCGGCCTCACGCATGCTGCAGGGTTGGAGGCACCTGAGTGGGCTGGAGGCCACCCGGGGAACCCGGGGCAGTGCTCTGCAGTGCCCAGGCCTCTTAAACGCCCACTGCTGCAGGAGAAGAGTGGCCTTGCCGTGCCAGCACCAGCCGAGGGAGTCTGCCTCCCGACCTAGAAGGCTGTGGGTGGGAGGCAGGGTGAGTAGGAATCTGAACCTTGAATTAAGAATGTATAAAACAGGAGATTCTAATTTTTGAGGAGACCCAGTCTTGCTGTGCAAAATGGCGAAAATTCTATTTCTCCATGACCTGTCATGGGGTTTGCAGGAGTCTCCACCAGGGATGGGGCCAAAATTCCTCCCCTGAATGCATTTTCCAGGGACAGTGGGAGATAAAAACAAATATGCTTGGACCGTATCTGGGTTGCTTTTTCTTCTATCCACACACAGTAAATAGTGTCACACGCAGCAGTGATAAGTACCCCTTTCAGGGTCCTGGACCCAATTCCAGTGCGTCCCTGTGTGAGGGGGTGGGTGACCAGTTCTCTCACACCAGCAGGGCGACTCAGTTCTGACAGTAGCTGCCCGGAGACAGCACCAGATCCCCGGGTTAAGGGCTCCGTCCTACAGGACGGCCCTTCACCCCCCACTCCCGACGTGGATCCCAAGCCCCAGGCAGTTCCCAGGGCTTCTGACCCACCAGCTACAGATTGCAGGTTCCCATGACCTCCCCTTAGGTTCGATTAATTGGCTAGAGCGGCTCACAGAACTCAAGAAAACACTTGTATTTACCAATTTAATAAAGGATATCATAAAGAATACAAGTTAACAGACAAAGAGATACACAGGGCGAGGTCCCAAATAAAGGAGCCTCTACCCTCCGGAGCTGGGGGCCTGAAATATGTATTTCTTATGATTCATTATATTGCAATATCCCGCAGGTCAGGGTTGTACAACATACAAGCTACCCAAGCAACGCCTTGCGTCATACAGCTCATGTGTTACCTGACCGAGGAAGGAATTGGGTGAATATAGGCTGGCTGGTGAAATGGGTAGCCTTGAGGGGATGGGACGAGGAGGGAGGAAGCAAAGACACCTGAGAGAGTGGGGTACCCAGGGACGGGCAGAGAACAAAGACGCCAGCGGGCACTCCAGCTGTGCCCAGGGCCACCCTTGATGTTTAAGGAACTGCTGACAGCCTGAAGTCCTACGGAGAAGCCGGGAGCCCTGAGATCTGCCCCACAGCTCCCCCAGTCTCCCTCGTCAGCCTCAGCATCATAGGAGGACTCCTGGCCTTCAAGGTCTCAGCCCCTATTGGGTAGGCTTAGGCAAGCTGGACAAGGTCCCACTGGACACCCAGTCTTTCTGTCTGTGACTGCAGAGCTGCCCTGGTGAGGGTGGACAGAGAAAGTCTTTTCTGAATGTCTACACACCCTGCAGCACCTAGATTTCTATCTCAGACAGCACTTTCCGTATTTCATTAAAATGTTAACTTTTATCTGTTTCTTAAAATCAGAAAATAAGTCCCTTAAGGTCAGGGACAATTCATACTCCTCTTTGCATATTCAATAGTTGGTTCATGGGTACAAATACATGTTGTTTAAACTAAATTCACCCACACAAGTTCCTTGTTGGAAGATTCTAAACTAAGTGAAAGACAACAGTTAGCCCCCTTGTTTATGGCTGAACTTTCTGGGACGGGCAACTAGCACACAGAGCTCTCCTCTTCCACCAGGTCAGAATATCCCAGGGCCGTGCCTGCGTCAGCCCAATACCTCTGTTATTCACTCTAGATGGTCTCTCCCCCTCCACCGGAATATAAGTGTAAGAACATCGTCTAATTTGTCCACAGTTGTCCCCAGTGCCCAGAACAGTACATAATAGGGTTGAAAGAATCAACAAATGAATGGATGGCTTTTCAGATAAAGGTTCACTCATCACTAGCCCTGACTACCAGGGTCTATGGGAAGGGCTGGGGATTCAGAAACAAACAATATGCAGTCCCTGCCCAGAGTGCAGGCAAGCAGTCATGGAACTTGACTGCAGAATGGTTTATAGCAGTAGAGGTTTTGAGGGCAGGGGGGCGCACCTCTTGTCCAGGGTGACAGGGGAGACACAGCAGGAGAGGTGTCAGGTGGGAGGCAGTCATGGTGGCCAATTAGTACTCAGCGTATTCCCTCCGGTTCTATACACAGAGCCTTGCCCTCGACAGGGTGGTCAGCTCTGTGCTGTGATTCAAGGGAACTACAATATCCAGAGCACCTCTCCTCTGCACGGCCACGTGCCCACTTCTGTGCCTACTGGAACAGTGATTCTCCCAGACCGGACAGCCAGAATGTAGTCGGATTCCGCAGAGCTGGAAACCCAAACCAATGAAAATGTGGGCAATTTCTGAGAAAGCTGCTAAGGAGCAGTGTTGGGAATCTCCACTCCATAGTTGTCTCCTCCTTTTTAGTTAACATATAAAATAGAATACATGTCTTTTCTTGGTTGACTGTTTGGCTACTCCAGATGTCTAGGTTGAAATGATTTTCCACCGAATTCTGAAAGCACTGGGTCTCCCCTCACCCACCTGAAAGTGTATAGAGTCTTCTATTTGTCTCCAGGTCTGAGATTTCACACCGACACCCTGGGATGAGCGCTTACGTTCACTCCCTGTGGTGGTGCTTAATGGGCCCTTTTCCACAATGTGTGTTTTCCGTTTCTCTTTTTCTCTACCTTCTGTGATATTTCTCTAAGTCTGTCTTCAGACCCTTCCACTGAGTTTTAATTTTTCTGCTACCATTTAGTTTTATTTGTTCTAAAACTTGTATTTCCTGATTGTTTTATTTTTCTCAGGGGGAGGGGATACCTTGTTTGCGTTTCATGGTTTGAAAACCTTCTCTGATATCTCTGAGAACATCAAAGATAATTTTTTGAAGGTTCCTTTTTCCGGCACGTGTCCCCTTCTAGCTTTGCCTGCTTATTTCTGTGGGTGTTTATTTGCATGCATACTTGTCTTCTGGGGTCTGGTGGGCAGGCTGGTCCACAGTGGGTTCACGCTGGCTGAGTCATTTCATTAGAGAAGTCACTCCCTTAGGGAATGAGACGCCTAACTTTGTGCCAGCCATGAAGAGGGCGGTCACCAATGGAACCAAGTTGGGGAGAGTGTTCGGGTCTCTAACTGCTTCTTAACTAGGCACTCGACCCCTGTGCCTTATTTTATCATCCCATGTTAGCCACACTACCAGGAGGACCTGGGACCTCCAAATCCCGAGCCTTTGAGAATTCTGCAGTCCAAAACCAGTTATGTTCCCAGATTTCCTCATGGTTGGTTTAAGAATTATACTTTTCTAGACCTTTCACCCTTTTATTCCAACACTTTGTGGACATTGCCTTCTCAACCGTTCTGCCTTTCCTTCTGGGGAATTATGCTTATTTTGTAATTCTGGACTTCTGCTTTCCAAGTTTGGTAAGTAAAGGAATGGTTCCCCCAAAGATGTTCACATCCAAATCCCCAGAGCCTCTGACTGTGCAGGTTATATGGCAGAGGGAAATTATGGCTGCAGATAGGACAGTTTGCTACTCAGCTGACCTTAAATATGGAGGTCATGCTGCACTATTCAGGTGCATCCAAGGTCATCCCAAGGGTCTTAAAAAGTAGAAGAGGGAGCTAGAATAGGCAAGAAAGTTGATTCTTCCCAGAGCTTCGGAGAGGTAATGCAGCCCAGCCGACACCTTGGTTTTAGCCCAGTGAGACCCGTGTTGGATGAACTAACCCACAGAACTGTTAAGATAACACATCTGTGTTGTTGTGTGTTTAAGCCACTAAGTTTGTGGTAATGTGTTACAGCAGCAATAAGAAACTAATACACAAATCATACAAAATTAATTTCTATGTGTCTTACCCTCCATCCATAAGTGAATAGAAAACTGGATAAAACATATGAAATAGACATTTAGGCAATGGCCGTGCAGGACTGTAATCCCCAAGACATTGTACCCAAAGTGGGGTCCTGTGGGTTGTCTTGGCTTTCTGCCTGGAGATGATTTGCAGACTACAGAGCACAGAGGGAAATCTGATAGACTCACACAGTTGAAGAGTCGGAGACCAACCTTTAAGAAAACCAAAGAGTCTAGAACTGGTAGGACAGAGTCACTGGAGGTTCAGAAGCGACATGGAGACAGAGTCCAGGAATCTGTATAGAGATCCTCTTGGAGTGTCTGCAAAAATATCAATATGCACATAAATAGGGTTAAACTCCAGTAGGATGTGCAAAATCAACTTTTGGGGAAAGAAAAATTCCTGGAAGTTATAAATTGAACAATTCCAAGAATTCATCAAGAAATCACACAGGTAGGAAATCATTGAGTTCCCACAAGTGGAGAGACTTAAAAGAATACATGGGGCCCTGAAACTGAGATGTTTTCAGGAATGAGACTATGGGTAAGCCTGGAATAGAAGGCACCCTAGACCCATGCAAAGATATAGCCTAAAAACAAGACTCAAAAGGATTAAGTACCTTACCTGTGGGGCAGATCCAAGTCCAAAGCATAAAATTCACAAGTTATGGAGTCTAATAACAAACTAGCCAACATGTGAATACATGACCTTACAGCAAAAGAAAAATTCATCAATAAAAATAGCAGAAATGTGAGACAATATGAAAATATAAAGGATTTAATCCCTTGCTTATATATGCCATACAAGGATTTTTTTAAACACAAACACAATGAAGAGAGAATTTGAAGATGTGAGAAAAATAGACTAAACTGTTAAAGTTAAAAGTAAAATGTCTGAAGTGAAAAAATTCCCTGATGAAATTAATGACAGATTAGACACAGCAGAAAAAAAGATTGGTGAACTTGAAGGCATAACAATACAACATCACACAACGAACTACAGGGAGAGAAAAAAAAGGAGAAAAAAATGAACAGAGCATTAGTAAGTTGTTGAAAAATTAGTATAACATACAAGTAATTGGGGCTCTATTCAGAGAGCAGGGGAAGGTTTAGGGAAAAAAATGCCAGAATTTTTCAAATCTAATAAAAGTTATAAACCAAGAAGAGCAAAAAAATCCAAGCAAAATAAACACAAAGAAAGTCATGCCAAGGTACATCATAATCAAATGGCTGGAAATAAATGATAAAGAGGTAATATTAAAAGCACTCATAGAAAAATGACACATTACGTATTGAAGAATAAGATAAGAATTACTTCAGATTTCTTGTCAGAAATTATGCAAATCAGAAGAAAGTGAGATAACATCTGTAGAGTGCTGGAAGAAAAAAATTGCCAGAATTCCCTACCCAGAATAAAACTGCAGATAAAATACTTTTACAGATAAACAAAATCTGTAAGAATTCTTTTCCATGAGAGCTGCACTGTAACAAATGTCAAAGGAAGTTCTTCAGGTAGAAAAAAAAGCTATCCCAAGTTAAAATTTGGAGCAACACAAAAGAAAGCAGGAGGGACACATTAAAAGCAAAGTTTGGGGGGTCATGGATATGTCCATTTATTTGACTATGGTGAGGGTTTCGTGAATGTATGCATATGTCAAAATTTAGCAAGTTGTAATTTTAAATGCATGAAGTTGGGTGCACATCAGTTATTCCTCAATAAAGATGTAAAAAAAGCCATAGACTTGGAGAAAATATTTGCAGCACATTTATTTGAAAAAGAATTATATGCAATAAGTGTGTGTGCGTGTGTGCACGTATATCCTTAAAATTGAATCATAAGACAAATCAATCCTTTGCAAATGAACAAAGGTCAAACAGACCTTTCAAAAGAAGATGCAGGGATACCAAACACATGAAAAACGTCCCACATCATTAATAATCATGGAAATGGTAATTAAAACCACAAGGAGCTATCATTACACACTCATTAGAGTGGCTGGGATTTAAGAGACTAGCTTTACCCCGTGTTAGTAATGATGCAGACCAGCTAGAATTCCTGTACAGTGCTGGTACAACCACCTTGGGAAACCGTTTGCTGTTTCTTTAAAAGTTAAACAGACACGTAGCATATGACCCAGCATTTCCACTTACTTAAGAGAGTGAAAACATATCCACACAAATACTTGTACTTAAATGTTTTACTCATAAGAGATGAAAACTCAAACAGATGAATAAATTGTGGTCTGTCCATACCAAGATATACTACTCAGCAATAAAAAAGGGGAACTACTAATATATGCAAAAGCTTGTATGAATTTCAAAAGCATGCTAAGCAGAAGAAGCCAGACCCCAAAGACTTCATATTATATGACTCCTTTGATAGGAAAGCCTCCAAAAGATAAAACCGACATAGTGACAGAAGGCGGATTAGTGGTTTCCTGGAAACAGAGTTATTAGTGGATTGCCTGTCAAGAGGCCTGAGGAAATTTCTGGTGATAGAAATATTCAATATTTTGATTGTGTTGGTGGGTACAGCAATGTACAAATTAATGAAAACTCATCAAACTTTATAAAATGGGTGCATTTAATTGTGTTTAAATTATACCTCAATAGGTTTTTTTTTTTCCAAATCCTTTACTGTCTCTTTAGTAAGATTAAGGGAGGGAAAGAAATCGTATGTCTGTTTTCCATCTTCTATCCTGACTAACAATTTTTTGATAATTTTTTAAGCATCCCTAGAGGGCTTGGCTGACTGTTGGGTACTCAAGTGCTTACATAACTGCCAATATTTTTATACTATTTTATACTTCACAAGGACTTTCACACATATCTCATATTCTCAAAAATACCTCGAGAGATTTGGCATTGGTTTCCTGGGTATGACACCAAAAATACAAGAAACAAAAGTAAAAATGATAAACTGAACTACACTAACATTAAAAACTTCTGTGCATCAAAGGACACGATCAACGAAGTGAAAAGTCAGCCTATGGGATGGGAGGAAATACTTGCAGATCACATATCTGATAAGGGGTTAATATCCAGAATACATAAAGAACTCCTACGGCTCAACAACAAAAATGATAAATAACCTGATTTAAAGAAATGGGTAAAGGACTTGAATAGACATTTTTCCAAACATATACAGATGTCCAACAAGCACATGAAAAGATGCTCAACACCAATAATCATTAAGGAACTTCAAATCAACACACAGGGGGCTGGCCCCTCACATCCATTAGGACGGCTACTAGAAAATAAGTGTGGGCAAGATGTGCGGAAATCAGACCCCTTATGCGCTAGTGGTGGGAATGTAAAATGGTGTCACTATAGCAAACAGCACAGTAGTCCCACAAAACATTAAAAGTAGAATTACTATGATCCAGCCATTCCACCTCTGGATATTTACCCAAAATAACTGAAAGCAGGGACCTGGGGAGGTATTTCTACACCGATGTCCACAGCAGCATTATTCACAATAGCCTAGAGCTAGAAGTGACCCAAGCGTCCATATAGACGAATGGGCAGATGAGATGTGGTCATATACATAGACCACGGAATATATTCAGCTTTAAGAAGGAAGGAATCTTTGACACATGCTACAACACGGATGAACTTGGAAGACATCGTGCGGAGAGAAACAGGCCATCACCAAAGGACAAATACGGTGGGATCCCACTTACAGGAGGCGCCAGAGGAGTCAGATTCATAGGGACAGAGTAGAAGGCAGGTTGTCAGGGGCTGGGAGTGGGGGCTGGGGAGTCAGTGTTTAATGGGGACAGAGGGTCAGTTTGGGAAGCTGACAGAGCTTTGTGGGTGGGAGGGGGTGACGCCCACACAGCAACGTGTGTGCGTCTCGTGCCACTGGATTGCACACTTAGAGATGGCCAAGATGGCAAGTGTTATGTTATCTGTATGCTACCACGGTTTTTTTTTAAAAGACACCCTGGGAGGCAGATTTTCACTCTCCTATTACAAATGAGAAGCGGTGGTCCGGAAAGGTTAAGCGACTTGCCAAAGGTCAGACTCCAAACTGGTGTCAGGGCCTGAATCTAAACCCAGACCGTCTGACGGTGGCCTCTGTCCTTTTCCATTTCCTGTTAAAGTTGGCTTTTTAAAAAAAATATGCATGATTAATTGCAGAGTGGCTCTGTATTCTCAGGTACATTTCCCACGGAGGTGAACCGCTGGCCCTTTGCTCATTTTCTTCATCGCACACTCTTCAGAATGGCTCTGAATCAGTTCTCCGCATGCTGTTGAAGGGTGCCATGTGCAGAGTCCCTCTGCCAACTGCAAATGTCCTTCCAGGGGTGACGGATCGCACAGCCAAAGGGTCTGGATTAGGGTCCCCAAACCAGAGATGGGAGGGAGACCCTAGATGTGCCCAGGCCAACAGAATGGGGAGTCCCAAAGCCTATGCTCCTGCAGGGTGGTCTCTGGTTTAAAGTCTTTGAGTCCCTTCTTTAGGGGCCTTAGTATACAGCCCTAGGGACATACTTCCTTGCCACAGGGACTCTTCGGGCTCCAGTTCAGAGTCCCTTACCCTGTATCCCAATGTCTAAGTCACCCATGGCGCCCAGTCTTCCACCCCTCGAGTCCAATTAAGAGCTCCCTATGACTGTTCCAGCACCTGCTTACTTCCCAGCTTCACCCTGGACCTTTCCAGGTGTGCTAGCACCCCCCACATGGTGAGCTGAGACCCACCCCTGGCGCCCCAGGCTCCCTCACCACACTGACCGCATCTGGCAGGCAGCTGGGTCCTTCCTGCCCGGGAGGGAAAGTGGCACCTCCTGGCTCCTGCCTGTGACCCAGGGACAGGGTTGGCTCTGGCCACAGTACTCACCTCCCCTCCTCTCTTGCATTTGCCTGCCAACCCTCCCCACCTCAGGATCTTGAAAAATGACCGAGATCTTACAGAATGTTGATGCAGTTTCCCCAGACCCCGGTGACTGCCTTCCCGGATCTCCAGGGCAGCCAACCCCTGCTCTGTGTCGGGCCAGGACACGCGCACCCTCCCGACCATCACCTGCTCATCCGGGGGCTCCCACAGCCTCGAAGCCCTGGAGGCACAGAAGACTTCGGTCCCCTTCTCTGTGTCCTGCCCACAGCCACTGGGTAGTCCAGCTAAGCCTGAACAACGAGCTCGGATTTCACAAACACACCAGACTCCATCAGAAGCAGGAATAAATGGGACATTTTTATTATCAGGGCACATCTTTGGTAGGGGATTCACTTACAGCAAAATACCCAAGGCCTGCGGATGGGGGTTTGCCTGGACAGCACAGCCTTCTCAGTGCTACACCCTCCACGCGGACTCCGAGGACCCAGCCATAAGCCAAAGCTCTTTGAAGCAGGCTGCTTCTCCAGCCGGCGGCCCATGGCCTGCCAAGCTACTGGGCTTTCTGAAGGGAAATTGTTATTCTTCGTCCCCAGTGAATACGTATCCCGCTATCCTTTCTTCGCTGCAAACGGGCCTGGGCCTGCAAGCTGTGAGACTCCCAGCCCTCCTCCTGCCCCTTGGGCTGCCCCACTTCTAGAAGTTTCCCGCGGGTGTTCTGCAGTGGTCTCCTGCAGCCCACAGGCCGTCCCTGCATGGTGAGGGTGCCCCCTGCACCTGCGCTGAAGCCGCGTGTGCACTGCCCCAGCCGGAGCCCCGGCCTTCCTGTCCGGTCTCAGTAAGGAGGCCATCGGACAGCCCCCCAAGCTCCCCACCAGGAGGCCTCCCAGGGCCCCTGTGCTCTGTGCTACCCTGAGACACGGCTCCCCCACACCCCAGGACGGCTGCGCATTCCTCTTGAGACCCACCTCCGCCCTCCTGTCCCTCCGCCAAGGACACAGGATGTGTGTGCAAGAGGGCACCGCTGGCGACGGCCACTCTGGGGGCCCCTGAGCAGACAGCCGTCCTCCCTGATGCTCCTGGCTGGTGTGGGGTTTCTTTCTCTCTTTCTTTTCTTCTAAGAAGCAATATAAGATCATTTTAGTATTCCAGTGTAACACACAGAGCCACCGTTCCAAAATAATTTAGCATCTGTACCCCATAATTTATTGCCCAAATTTGTTGTGTTCAATTATTCATTGAACAGAGTGTCCCCAGAGAGGCAAAGGAACGCAAAAGAAATCTCACAAAATGTGGATGAAAACTGACCCAGCCACAGCCACGGAAGTATCCAGAGGGTGTGGACAAGTCAGGGTGCTGTCACAAGAATTTCATAGACCTTTCTCCAGGACCTGACCACTCTGACGGCCATAATACTCTCTGTTGGGGCCAGGGTGGCGGTGGTCATATGTGCACATCATTTTTACTCCTAGCACAGATATTAACAGTGTTTTCTTCTGGCCATTTTGGGGGTACAGAATTCAAACAGCATTTCTAGAGATATTCGTCATCTCCGATGTGCCAGGCACTGTGTTGGGCATAAAAGATAGGGTGCCGCCGTCGACAGGGAGGGGCTTGCAGAGGAGGCAGGTGCCAGAGAACCTTGAGAGGAGCTTGATTCATTCCAAGTGACTTTGGAAAGTTTCGAGCAAGAATATGACCTATTTTTTTTCTTTTCATATCACTTTATTTTCTCTGGATACTGTATCAAGTTCAATGGGATGTATGACTAAAATGCCGTCCTGCGTCTTAGCTTATGTTGGAGAATTTGTTTTATGTTATGTATTGGAGAATCAGATTTATATAATACTTTTTTATATATATATTTTATTAAGGTATCATTGATAGACACTCTAACGAAGGTTTCACATGAAAAACATTGTGGTGACTACATTCCCCCCTATTATCAAGCCCCCCCATACCCCATTGCAGTCACTGTCCATCAGTGTAGTAAGAGGCCACAGTCACTACTTGTCTTCTCCGTGCTACACTGAAGAATATGACATATTTTTAAGTCTTTAAAGGGCCCTTCCCAGTACTGTTGGGAGATTTGCTTGTTGAGGACAAGAGTAGAATGACAGAGTGGAGTTCAGCTACCTGAGTAGTCCAGGTGAGAGCTAGCGGTGTCTGGGACCAGGATGGAGTTGTGGCCATAATCAGGTGCAAGGTATAGAGCCTCAGATATTTGCTGCCGGTGTGAATGTGAGGTGTGAGGGAAAGAGAGGGTCACTTGTCTCCCGGATCTGGCCTGAGCATTTAGGTGAATGATGGTGTCATTTCCTGAAAAGAAGACAGCAGGGGATGATTTGTTTCAGGTGTGAAATTAAGCTCTCCTTTAGACATGCTCCCTTGGACTACTTATCAGTCATTCATGATGAGATGTTGAGGTGACAGCTGTGTAGACAGACCTGAGGCCCTGGAGACGAGTCTGGGCTGGAGATAGAAATTTGGAGGTGGCCGATTTACAGAAGGCATCGGACGTCCTGTGATAGATGAGGTGACCTAGGAAAAGAAGGTGTTAGGCAAGAGGTCTAAGGACTGACGCTTAGACATGCTCAATCTGCACAGGAAATAAAGGGCAGGAAAATTCAGCAAGTCGTCAGCTCCCCTTTAAGGTTTCCTGAGAATGCCGCTCCACAACTCCATGACGTACTTGGATCTCACACGGGACCACACTCACCGAGCACCATGCTACTCCAAATAATCCGGAGGGAAGAGGAGAGTGTCTGTCATGTAGGCACCCAGCCATCCCTGTCCTTCACCAGTGGGACTGTACAGCCCTGTTCTGACCTCTCCTCGCTCCTGTGCCAAGGAGCGCTGTCATGGTGTCTCACAGGTGAGGGAAGAAAAGCATATCAAGAAGTCTATCAAATGCTCTTGAAAGACAAGGCGCTACGGCAGAATACACCCTGTGCCTGGCCCATTGGGAGGCCTCAAGTGAACAGCTGAGGAATCCAGGAAAGAAGAAAGCAAGCAGGGGGGAAAGGAGATTGGGAAGCAGGGAAAGGGAATCTAGGCCGTGAGGTCACTTTCATAAATTTTCTTGGCAAAAGAGTACAGGACTGGGGTCAGGAGATGGAATGCCACAGACTAGCCAATCAACTTCGCCTCTTTTTACCACTCCACGAAGTGGAGTATTTCTAATACTGAGTCAGCAATAAAATGGGTACTCTGACCTCTTACTAGGGGCATCGTGAATAGATACATTCAACCAGAGAAGCCATTCATCAGTATGAATCCAGAACCCACAAAATCATGTGTATTTTTAACCCATTTCTGAGTTTCTGTTCCAACAAAATAATTCCAAATATGCATGTTTTTTAAACCATTTGTACAAATACTGAAATAGCCTGGGTCCCTGATGACATTGTAGGAGAATAAAGCACTGCTTGTTTAACTACTGTGGTTCCCAGTCCCTATTGCTGGTAGCTGGACACAATTCCTAACTGAGACCAGGGCTGGCAGTCTGACTACTTTGGACTGACCTGGAAGTCAGGGGCTTCTGGGGGGGTGACAGAGGAAAAGAGGAAAATATCATGCAATAAATAATGTGATTCACCCTGCTAATATTTTAGGGGCAAGTGAATCATCCATTCTAATTTTAGTTTCCAGTGTGCACTTGATATGGGGAGCTAGTGGGAGAGATTGTGGGGAATGGTTACCTTCCCTGGAATAGAGGTGCTTTAAATGATGCCGTAGGCCCTGGGAAGGACTCTGTGATGCAGACATGGTGAATGGAAAGGCAGGCCAATGTGCTTTATATTCATTCTGATTATAACTGTGCAGAGACATGTGATTTTTTATTAAGCTATAACTTACATAAAGAAAAATTCATTTCTAGTGTACAGTCCAGTGAATTTTGTAACAATTGCATACAGTTCTATGACCACTACCGCAATCAAGATAGAGCAGTATTCCCTCACTCCAAAAAGTTCCTTTATCCATGATTGTAGTCAATTCTCTCCCTCTGCCCCAACCCCAGGCACAGATCTCTCTCCTTTCCTTCTCTATAGAAAAGCTTCTTTGCTTTTTCTAGAACATCATATAAATGGAATTGTACAGGATTTAGCCTTTTAAGTCTGGGTTTTCTCACTTGGCATAATGCACTGAGATCATCCATGTTATCATATGTTTATTACTTTTATTTCTGTGTGGAGTCCTTTCATGTGGATGGACACCTGTTCATCTATTCACTGGTTAAAACATTTGAGTTGTTTCCAGTTTTATCAATGAATGAACAATAAATATTTTTGTACAACTTTTGTATTTGGTGTTTATTGAACTATAACAGAAACTGCCAAATTGTTTCTCAAAGTGGCTGTACCATTTTGCATTCTCACCAGCAATGGATGAGAGTTCCAGTTGCTCCAAATTCTCACCAACATTTGATAATGTCTTTTGTTTTTGCCATTGTTTTTTTAGCTATCCTAGAAGATCTGTGGTGGTATCTCATTTGGTTTTAATGTTCATTCCCTTTGTCATTCATGGTATTGAGCATCTTTTCATGTGTTTATTTATTTGTCATCTGTATATCTTTGTTGGTAAATTGTCTACTCAAATCTTCCCCATTGGGGGTGGAGGTTGCTTTCTTTGTTATTATTGAGTTTTCAAAGTCCACTATATATTCTCTGTCCTATACCTTTATCAGATATGAAACATGTAAATGTTTTCAACCAGTTTGTGCTTTGTCTTTTCTTTTAATATTTATACTTTTAAAACTGAAGAGGAAAACTTAGCCCTATAAGGCCCAGACCTAGTCTAAACTATTCAGAATGAACTTTTCGATGAAACTAGTTCCACTGCCATTTTCCCAGGGGTAGCCCAGGATGATATTAAGTCCTCCCCTCAAACTAGTAGAACTTGGAAATAATCATGACTCTTCTACCCCTGACTGTTCAAGGGCAAAGGTTTCTGAAGTTTCTGAGGCTCTGAATGTCCACAAGGATGGGAATTGCCTTCTGCCTGGTATCTTCGGATCCAGGAGGTTCTTGATCTCCTGGTTGATTACTGAGAGCACAGGGAGGCTATGCCCCATGACTGAGTTAGAGAAGTCACCATCCTGAATTTTCCTCAATCATTCCCTTGTTATTTTTCTTTTTTGAATCACCTATATATGTATCTGCAATATAATGAGTCATAAGATACACATATTTGGTCACTCATACAACCACATATCTATCTCCCCGGTATATTTGGTCTTCATCCACAGCTCCTGAAAACACTGCAGAGTCTTAAATGTGAAATGGATGTCTGGTCATGTAAATGAGAGACTTTGGACCCCCACCCAAGGGTGGGGGCTGGAGAGTGGATCAGCCAATAGCCAATAATTTAGTCAATCATGACTATGCAGTGAAGTCCCCACAAAACCCCTGAGAAGAGCTTCTCGCTCTCTCGCATCCTGCCTCTCTGCTGGAGGGAGGGCTTCTATGCTTGGGGAGCCAGATGTGTACACAAGTTTCTGAGCCAGGCCCCGAGCTCCAGAGGATAGAGGCTCCTTTATTTGCGTCCTTGCCCTGTGTCTCTCTTCATCTGGCTATTAATTGGTATACTTTATAGTACCCTTTATTGAACTGGTAAATGTTTTCCTGCATTCTGTGAGCTGCTCTAGCAAATTAGTTGAACCTCCAATCTGTAGCTGGTCGGTTAGAAGCCCAGGGAACCGCCTGGGGCTGTGACCAGCGTCTGGAGTGGGAAGTGGAGGGCCACCAGGTAGAATGGGTTCCTTAACCTGGGGCGTCTGTTGCTGTCTCTGGGAAAATAACATCCGAACTGAGTTCTTGACACCCGTCTGGCGTTCAAGAATTGCTTGGTGTTATGCGTGGGAAGACCCCCTTCCACACATACACATACATTGGAAGCAGGACTGGGAAACCAAATGGAGTTTGCAGGGAAAATGGACATTCCATGGCCAGGATTCTCACCTGATCCTAATCTCGCCCACTGTGAACTTCCGATGGTGCAATACTCAGCCTCCCGCGCAGGTGCATACTAGTGCAACCATGCAAGAAGCCTTTACTGCTAGTATTGCTATAAAAAGAGGTTCCCTGGTGCTAAGAGCAGAGCCTAGAGAAGAGAACAAGAGAGCAGGAGAAAGGGGAGCTACAGGCTGGGGGTGAGGGCAGAACCTGGAGTGGCGGCAGGTCCTGGCAGAGACTGAGGCAGATGGGATTCTAGCGCTCAACCTACTGCCGTGAGAATAAAGCTTGGTAATAAAATAGGCTCTTTTTACCCACAAAGTCCCATAGTCATTGCTTAGTCTCCTCGAATCCAAAGTGAACTTGCAAGGGGCTGAAACCCTCAGGCAAGACATACTGTGTAATATTATTGTTGCATATGAAAAAACATACTGCAATATCCTTATAAATACATGGCAACACTTTTTAGCCACTTATGCATGGAATCACACTGCAAACATTCTTTCTTTACCATTTGCTTCTTCCACTCAACATCATGTTTTCAAGATTCATCCACATGGCTAGAACTAACAGTAATTTTTCCATTTTTCCAACGATGTAATTGTCCTTTGTATGAAATATGGTAACCAAATTCACACAGTTTGGTTATCCATTCTAACCTTCATGAGCATATAACTTAATTTTTATGGGTAAATCCTACATCCTGCTCCTTTGGTATTTTGCCTTTTGATTTTTTCTCATGATCTTTTCTGAAAAACCTGACCTTCTGCAAACCAAAACTTTCAGCTTTCTGTGTTACTGAATTTTAAATGAGCTCCCAAACTCTGCTCTGGCAGTCGAGGTGACCACAGACTGTGTTTCACATCTGTTACCTTTTAACAATTCTAAATCTTCAGAGGCAGTGAGATACCTCTGCCTAAGGAAGGGGAGAGTCATGTAGGAGGAAGTAAAAGCAAAAAGCATCTATCCATATTATTTTGCCTTACTTTTATAATTAAAAAAATGAAAACACAGCTTTTAGAGCAGAACTCTCTGGGGCACCCGTACTGAGGCAGGGAAACTAAGCTGTATCTGACAAATTTCTGGAGGCTCAGGGTGGACAAGTCTGAGAATTAAATACTGCAAAGGGACCCACGCTCCTTGAAGAGGCCCCTGCACTTTTGTGAGTTTTACCTCCAGGAGCCCCATAAGGTTTTCACATTGAATTCATCAGAGAAAAAATAACGTTGTGCTTCTGGCAGGGGGAAGAGAATAACAACCCTATTGAAATACACCAGAACATTCTTAGCAGGACCTGCCCTCAAGAGAAATTATTCTGCCAGAGCCTAACCTGCTAGGGTTTCATCAGAGCCTAAATGACCTAAGCAACGATAAATACCCATGCCAGCCCCCTCTAGCTATCTTGTGTCCCTTAAGGGTGGGGTGGGGGTCTGAGAAGCCCTTCTAAAGGTCATAGCCCAGGGACACAGGCTCACCAAAGACTGAGAAAGGCCCAAACCCCAGGACTACAGAATGCTTCCCCTCCCCTCAGGCCTTAACCACCACCACAATAGAATACAATGGGAAAATGCTGTGCATCGCAGACCCAACTTCAGCTGTTTTATAAAGAAGTCTCTGAGGAATCCCAAAGATAATAGGAGACACAAAAACAAGAGAAACACAGGAATTTTAGCTTCCGATATCTACGGCTACAGCCAGACAGTCAATAGACAGCCTAACCCCTAGCCACACGGAAGCCTATTCGCCTCAGTCTCTTTTATGCAGGAAAAGAAGATTTCAACAAAAAAAATTGTCTGGCTTTCAACAACAAAAAATGAGAAGACATACCAAAAGATAAAAAATACAGTTTTAAGAGGTGGAGCAAGCATGAAAGCCAGGCTCAGACACGGCAGTGATACTGGGATCATCGCGTCAGGAATTTCAAGCAACTCTGACTAAAGGGCTAAGGGCTTTAATGGAAAAAGCAGACAGCATGCAAGAACAGACAGATAATGGAAGCAGAGAGATGGAAACTCTAAGAAAGAATCAAAAGGAAATGCTAGACGTAAAAAACACTAGAAGTGAAAAATACTGGAGATGAAGAATGTCACTGATAGGCTAATCGGTAGACTCGACCCAGCTGAGGAAAGGATTGTGGGCTTGAAGAAATAATAGAACTTTACAAAATTGAAATGCAAGGAGAAAAAAGAATGAAAAAGAGCAGAAAAACCAAGAGCTGGGGAACAACTGGAAACGGTGTAGTATATGCATAAAGGGAATACCAGAAAGGAAAGAAAGACAGGAACAGAACTATTTGAAGCAACAGCGACTGAAAGAACTTCCAAAATCAATGACAGACACCAAACTGTCGCCACTCAGGTGCGTGTGAGGAGGTCTCCCCAGGCCCCAGGTGAAGCCTCATTCTGGACAGGGGAAGGCTTTCGATTGTGAGCAAGAAGCATTCCCCAGCAGGTCTGATGAGTGGAGGTAAGGAAGGAACTCATTAAAGTGAGAGTGGCAGGGAATGGGAAAGGAGTAGCTGAGAACAGGAAAGTCTGGAGATGCAGAGGGAAAGCTTGCCGAGCTCCTTCTTGGCCCAAGGCGGATTCCCTTGCCAACCTCTGAAGACAGGGTCACCTGGCATCCCTTGTCTGCTTGGATCTGCTCAGCGTGGGGACTGGCCCCTCCCACCACAGGATCTGGGGGAGCTGCGGAGCATGGGATGGAGACTGCTAGGCAGGAAAATAGGTATGAGCGGGGTGGAGAGAGAATTAAGGCCAGTAGGGACTCAGAGTTAACCAGTTAAAATTAGAAACCCAGAGAAGATCCATAATTAATGAATTCATCAGTTAAAGCTCAAAGGTCCAGGAGCAACTGAGCCTGGAATGTTTGAATACTCCCCAGATAAAGCAAAGTATCTGAGCACAGCCCATGCCTTCATTGTGTCAATTAGATCATGCCACTGTAAGATTCACTTTAGCCTGTTAGCTGTAAACAGCATAATAAAGACAGGAAAAATTCCACCTTAAAGCTAAAATTGCATTTTAAAACCCAAGGAGGTAAGTAAGATTCTTAAGAGTACTCTTTAGCAAACAGACAGTAACTCAGCCCACCTTGGAGGCAGGGCAGGAGGTCTTAGAGATGGATATGCTCCCAGACCAGGAAGCTGCTCTCCTGGGAGGGAATCAGAGCAGTACATTTCTTGTGTTAAGCTAATTTTGCAGAATTACCCTGAGGACTGATAAGGAAAAAACTTAATGTCTCATCAAAGTTAAACATCTTGAGACCACCTTAACAAGTTCACAAGCCTTACAACTTTTTCCCAATCTTTCAGCTCATCTGTCTCCCTCTGAGGTAGCCCACACTCCCCTTTCTCCGAGTGTGCACTTTCTCTCTTTAAACAAAACTTAAGCTTTTCAGGGTGCCTCTCCTCCCTGAGATCGCCTGCACTTTTTCTCTCTTTAAATAACTTTAAGTAAAACTTCTACTCTGCTTCACTACTGTGTCTCTGCTCTTCAATTCTTTGTTGCAGTGGGGACAAGGACCTGGGAAAATAAACAACGCTCCCGTAACAAGATTATGTTCCGAGAACTTCCTAAAGAAAGGAAATTTTCAGGCAGGCTACTTACTAAAGAGCAGATGGCACAGCTGTGGTTCCGTCCGGGTCAGCCTGGCTGCGGGAACTTTCAGGCTCAAATCTGAGCTCTCTGCAGCCCGGCCCTACTTATCAGGAGCAAAGTGGAGACAGAGTGAAGACTTGGAAATAGAATGAAATAGCAAAGAGACAACAAAGACACTTACCACTGGGAGAGCACAGAGACAAAATGCAGTAAGTTGAGCAGGGAGAATTTTTTAATTCAAGGCAAAAGTACACACTTGAAGAAAGAGGAGTGCGGGCAACCTCAGAGATGAGGTGCACCCAAGGGCTTAGGATTCTGCTTTTCAAGGCTTTCAAGAATGTGGCAAAGGGCGAGGGCAGGGGTTGTTGGGGGTTGGCTAGATGTGCGGTCTCGTGAGGTCCCTCTGGTGAGGGGACACTATGTCCTCCTCTACAGTCAGTCCTCTAGGGAATTCTGTAGGATAAACTGAACACAAGGAATTTATTCATCCCGTTCCTCTCTAAGATAGTGGTTACCCTCAAGCACTGGAAACAAATCAGTTAAGACTGCTTGCCCTGCCTTAAGATTGGGTGAGGTATTGTCTGGTTACCAAAGAATATGTTAGGAATCTTACCTCCTAACTCCCTGTTTTTGAAAATGGAATATGGGCCTTAAGATGGGGTCCTTCCTGTTCTTACTATACTGTTTCTATCTTGGCGTTTTTCCTCAGAGGCAGGAAGAGTTCCTCATGGTGTTCGTCCCACATCCCTGCCCTACATCAAAACCACAGATCCCGAAAGCGCAGAGAATACCAAGCAGGATAAATATTCTTAAGAAAGTATGTACCCAGGCATATCAGATTCAAATTGCAGAAAATCAGAAACAAAGAGAAAATCTTGATAGAAATCAGAGGGGGAAAAACAATCTTATCTATACAGGAGGAAGGATAACAATTACACCAGAATTTTCTTCAGAAACGATGCTCGCAAAAGGGAGTGGAGCAACACACTTAAAGTGTTGAAAGGAGAAGAAGAACAGTAGCGTAAAATTCTGTATGCAGTGAAATCATCCTTTAAAAATGAAAGAAAAACAAAGACATTCTCAGACAGATAAAATTGAGAGACATTGTCACAGTAGACCAGCCTTGTGAGACATTCTCACAAGAAATTCTTCAGGAAAAAAGAAAAATGGTCAAAAACTCAGATCTACATAAAGAAAGGAAATACTTTAAGGAAGGTATAAGTGAATGTAACACATGATGCTTTCTTTTTCTTATTCTTAAGCAGTCTAACAATAACAGTTCATTAATAATAGCCACAACGTCTCAGTGACTAAAGCTCACGGAGAAGAGGAATTAATGACAGCAATGTTACAAGAGATGGGATGGAAGGATGGTGTGATTTGAAAAAAGATTTGGATTCCTTATAAATGTACATTGTAAACTCCATGGCAACCACCAAGAAAAGGCTTGAAAAATAAGAATAACTGATATGCCAAAAAAGGAGAAAACATGGCATCATAAAAAATGTTGCAGGCAAAATCAGAAAAGTCAGGAAAAGAGTCGAAGACAAGAAGTGGGAGGAGGAGGAAGGGAATCAAAGAGCAGGGGCAGTAAATAGGAAACAGTCATGAATACAGTAGCTATGAATCACTTAGAACACTGATCATCTAAATACACCAATTAAAAGACAGAGCCTCTCAGAGTAGATTTTTAAAATCTAATCTAAATACATTTTTTCCTACAGAAAACCCACCTTTAGTATAAAACACATATAGATTAAATGCAAAGGGATGGAGAAAGATATACCATGTTAACACCAATAAAAAAAATGAGAGTAGCTATATTAATTTCAGACTAAGCAGACTTTAGAGCAAGAAAACTTTTCAGGGATAAAGAGGGGCATCACATGATGATAAATGGGGTCAATTATCCAAGAAGACAAAATAACCCTTTAGATGTCCACACCTAAAAACACGAGGCAAAAGCTGATAGAACTGCAAAGGGAAATAGATGAATCCACTATAGTAGATGGTGACTTCAACATGCCTCTATCAGTACTCAGCAGGTCCAGCAGATGGAAAATCAGTGGGACATAACTGAACTGAACAACTGTATCGATCAGCTGATTTCGTTAACATCCATAGAATATTTCATCCAACAAAGGCAGAATATATTCTTTTCAGGCTCACACAGAACACTTACCAAGATAGACCACATTCTGGGCCATAAAACATACCTGAATTAATTTAAAAGAACAGAAATCATACAAAGGATTATCTCAGACCGCATTGGAATTAAACTAGAAATCCATAACAGAAAGACAGGGAGAAAACCCCAAAACTTAGAAATTACAACATACCTCTAAATAAATCTGGGACAAGGCATAAGTCTCAAGAGAAATTTTAAAAATATGTCAAACGAAATGAAAATACGGCTTATCAAAATTGGTGGGATGCAGTAAAAGTAATCCTTAGAGGGAAATTTATAGCACTGAATACATACATTAGAAAAAGAAGATTTAAAATCAGTAATGTGAGCTTCCACCATAGGAAACTAGAAAGAGAACAAAGTAAATACCCCCCCCTCAAAAAAAGGCAGAAAAAAAGAAAGAAGAACAGAAATCAATGAATTTGGAACAGGAAATTAATAGAGAAAATCAACTAAACCAAAATTTGGTTCTTTGAAAAGATCAATATAACTGATTTTTCTCTAGCCGGGTTAACAAACAAATAACAAATTTTTACTATCAGAAATGAAAGATGGTCATCTGTACTGATTCCATGGGTATTAAAAGAATAATAACGGAATACTATGAACATCTCTATGCCCACATTTTGGTAACCTAGGTGAAATGGATCCTTTGAAAGACTCAATCTGTCAAAACTTACATAAGGAGAAACAGATCATCTGAATAAGCCTGTAACTATAAAAGAAATTGAATCAAATAGTAACTTTCAAAACCAGAAAGCACCAGGCACAAGTGAGTTCACTGGTAAATTCTAGCAGTTATTTAAGGAAGTAATTATACCAGTTCTTCACAATCTCTCCAAGAAAATAAAAGCAGAGGGAATATTTCTTAACTCATTCTATGGGACTAACATTACTCTAGTGCCAAAACCAAGACATTATAAATAATAACTTTTCTTAAAAAGGAAAACTAAAGACCAATATCTCTCATGAGCATAGACACAAAAATCCTCCACAGAAAGTTAACAAATAAAATCTACCAATGTATGAAAAAGAATTATACACCACAACCAAATGGGATTTGTTCCGGGTGTGCAAGGCTGATTCAACATTCAAAAACCCAAGGTAATCCATCCAATGAAATGTAATCCATGAAAAATGGATAGTTTTGTGAATAAGTAGGTGTTTTTGTCACGGACTTCATAACTGGCTAGAGGCAGAGCACAAACCAGAAGCCAATGCTTTGGCTCTTAACCCAGTTCTTCTCCCATGAAATGTTTAAATTTGCACATTTCATGTTTGCATAGGTTTGAGGACCTACACCTGCACTTGGGGTTTTAAATTGCAAGAAACAGTGATTGACTTCATCAGTTCAGCTCACTTGGCATCTTTTCCCCTCAGAGTCCCCAGGCCATTTGAATGCTGGGAGGCCTAGTCTAGACCGTCCCTGTACCAAGGACGCCACAATTTGCCAAATACACTGGATCCCCTGTTGGGCACTGCAGGCCAAAGGGCAAGGTGCATGCTGATTTGACGCCCTGTCTCTTATCTTGGCTCGCCTGGCTGTGTGCTTTGGGCTTTGACATCAGGATGTAACTGAAGGGCCACGATCCCATCCCGGGGAAGGCCCTCTTCTTCCACCAATGCGCATGGCTAGGAAGCAGAGAGCTGTCGGTGCAAGAGTTAGACTCCAGCATTTTGCCTTCCAGTCCAATTGAAGATTCTCTCACTGATCAATTCTTTTGTTTAGTATAAATACTAAATACGTATAGCGGTCCGGAAAGGCACTGTATCTGAATCTATGGGGAATCCTAAATAGTTCTCCAACCTGAATAATCTAGATCTAAAGACGCTTGGTAAATCCCACAGTGCTCGTCGAAGCCCGTGGTTGGAGGCTGGATTCCTTAGGAAGCAGTTGCTGAGTGGGAGTTTAGCACGCAGGGTGTTTTAAGGATGCCCTTGTTATCGGCACTCAGTGAGAGGGAAGGAAGCAGGACTGGGCGCTGGGATGTGGGTCCCGCCACAGACGTAACCCACCCACAGAAAGCTCTGGAGCTAAGCTGGCCCTTTAGACTTGTTCCAAACTGGATCAAGATGCCAGGCTTTGCACCCCAAAATTGATCAGCCACCATACATGGGCTGCCCCAGGAAGTAGCAGGACTTGGGGTATGGTGGCCTTCTGCAGCTCAGGCACCTGCAGCCCCTGGGCCGCGGCCCCATCATCCAGGGGCGGGTCTAGGGTGCACCTCTCGGTGGCTGCCACACCTGCCCTCAGTGGGCTGATGTTGAAGGGATGATGGATCCTTTGAAAATCCTACCATTGTCACCAGGACTCCCACTGTCCAGAGTAAAAGATAAAAAGTCACAAAATGTATCCAGCAAGCCTGACGTCTGTTGTCTTACACAAAAGTCCTTTTCTACCGCAAACAAAGTCCCTAGCCTTCCTTAGGAGGGCCTATCAGCGGGGTTATTACATCTCCCTACCCGATCCGTGGTTCTCTCCGTGTGTGCTTTCTGCCTGGACCCCAACCAGCCAGCCCATCACAGAACTCCGTTACACTACCCGCCTCTCAAGCCAAACTCTCTCGCTTGTGATTTCTTCACCAAGAAAAGTGTCCCCCCAGCGATCATTTGGCAGCATTCCGTGGAACTCTAGGTCTTCTCTGCTTGATCTCCAAAGCAAAATCACCGTCCACTCCATTCCCTGGGGATTTCCAAAGAGGGGGAAGCATGAGTCCTGCATCTGTGCTTAGAAACTTGCCGATCCCCAGGCCCCCACCGCACCACTCCACTCTAGAGACGGTAAGAAACCAGAGGAACGCTCTGGGAGATTCTGAATGTGTGAATGAAATGGCTTTGGAAGGGGAGCGGGATTTATCGGCCCGGAGATGGGGGTGGAGCATGCCAAGCCCAGGAAGAGCTCAGGGCCGGCAGGTGCAGGCGGGAACACTTGTGGAAAGAGGGCTCCGGGTGCCGGGCCGACGTTACCCCGGAGGCAGTGGGCGCACGCGTGCTGGAGAGCCGATGAGGAGATTCCCATCAGTCATCCACCCCACCAGCCGCCTCTGCCCAGCGAGCACTTGGCAGTGAGCTCCAAGGGCGGCCACAGCGGGGACTCCCTCCGAGAAACGAGGGCAAAAACAGGGCAAGCAGGTGTATTTCCTCGCAGAAGAATTATCGGTAGCAAAGCAGGTCAACAGAAATTCACAAAGCCAGCTCGGAAGGCTACACAAGCCGCTCCCATTTCTACTGGCCTCTCTCTCTCTCCCCCAGGAGGACTGTCCACTCCCCAATCTCTCTGTGGTGGTACAGCCTCCCCTTGGGGACTCCATCCAAAAAGCCTATAGCCACGCGGCTCTGCCTCAGCAGGCCCAGTGGCCACCACCAGGACCTCCTCTCTGGGGCGACCCCGTCCCGGTCAGCCCCCACGGGGCGGTGCTCCAGCAGAGGCCTCCTGGCGTCACTTTCCCAGCCAAAAGGCACGTCCCCAAGCTGCTCTGCCAACTGCACAGGTCTGCGTCCCAGGGTACACGGGCCACTGTCCCCCTCCCTGGAGTGCCCCAGTGCCCACCTGGCAAACTCTTTCAACACTGGGACCAGGCCTTTCTTCCCCCTGGAGGCGTCCTCTGACCTGCTACGCAGCTCCCGGCATGACTTTTGCTGTGTGCCGTTGCCCGGCCTCTGGGCTGCACCGCCGCTGTGCGTATCCGTGGCGGCTCGCACTTGCTCCTGCACCCCTGGACACGTGCACCCCTCACCCAGGCCCCCTGTTGAGCCTTTACTATGTCAGACACTTCAGGGATCCCACCCGTCCCAGAACGGCTTACAGGTCTCCTGTGTGCCAGGACTGGCTGGGCTGGGGAGGACTGAGGCTGCCGTGAGGGGCATTGTGCCAGGGACGCAGAGGCAGGGTGGCTGGTAAGACCCACTCACACCTGGCACTTCCCTCTTACCGCTCCATAATCAGTGTTTCTTCTGATGGGCTCCTGTGGAGCCCAAGCCCCTTACAGGCAGCGACCCTGTCTCACAGCTCATTACACACCTTCTCAGATAAGCAGCAGGGGCCTTGCACACTGTGGTCAGTAAATAAACATGCGAGGCATGTCGGTCGCCATGATTCAAAAGTGGGCAGCCCTGCATCGAATCACACAGCTGAGAATTCACCTCGCCCATCCTCTCCGGCATCTGCTTCCTCTGCTCCAGGGCACTGCAAGCTCCCGGAGCATAGGAATGTCATTTGAAGAAGCCAGAAAAAGTCAAATAATAGAAAAGTCTTTGAAATGTTGACCCCTCCTGTACAGACTGCTTTCCCGCATGGAATGCGCAAGTTCCAGCAGCACCGGTCGCACCCACGGCTGCGTCCCCTGCACCCCCCCCCCCGCCCCCAGGACTGGCTGTTCCTACAAAGGCCCAGCACAGAGCTGCTCCCCTGCTCCGAGGAAGCTTGGTGGAAGGCTGAACTAACAGGTCGGTGAAAGGAGCTCAGAAATATTAAAAATAATGTGGTTCACTAACCTACTCACATCGAAAATCTTCCTGTGATTTACCGGCCAAGAAGTAAGGCTTGGGTGAATGCCAATGACCTTGAATGTTTTGGAAAGGGCTGTTACCTCCTCTCGTAGGCACTAAGAGTAAGATGGGCCTCTCTTTCCCTCATTCCCTCCAACTTCTATTCGTTAAGGTTTTCATCAGTAATGTCCTGGCCCCAGTGGTTCTGTGCAAGTCTGGGAAAGGGACCCCAGGATGGATGGCGGTTCACAGCCTGGCGATCAGGGCGGGAAGTCAAACACGCGGGGACGATAAGGCTCTGCTTCCTGAGTGCCCCCTATGCTTCGTCGGGGCCCCTGCTCTCCAGGGAAGCAGGGAGGGGGACGGTGGAATCCGGATGACCCCCCCGCCCAGTGTGTAAGCCCCCCCACCCACATGTGTGAAATGGAGTTCAATTCGGTGTGTGAAACGCGCACATGAAGTCTGGCGCTCTTGAGCACCCTGAAGGTGGCAAGGGTGAGCTGCTACATCCGTTTCAAGTCATACCAGAGAAGGGTCTATCCCGGCTGCTGCACCTTGAGGTCGCCAGGGCGGTGGGAACCAAGAGCTATTTCACCTTCTGACATTCTCAGTACCGTCTTCTCTCTCCTATGCACTTTGGTGACTGTTACTAAGGACATTAGGAGCCCTCTGTAGTGAGTCCAGTTTTGCAAACATCCTCCCTTTTGCTAATTGAAACCCCCAAGGGTCCAAGACACCATGATGTGGTTTTTTTCATTTTCATTTCTTCATAAATGATTTTCTAACTCGTACCTGGATCTCTAACTCCAGGCTCAATCGACAATGACTTTCGGGGCATACCATGTCACCCCTCCTCGGCTCAGAGCTTCCTCAGAAACGAGCAGAGCCCAATGCCTCTACAGAGGACAGAGCCCACCCAGAGAGACTTGGCCGGCCCTGCCCGTCTCCCGCTCTCCCAGCGCCTTCCGGAAAACTCCCATGGCCTCCATTGGCCCATCTGTGTAGTGGGAATCATCGATAGCTCCTGATCGGGAATCCGGCAGGGATTGAATGAGCTAATACAGGTGAAGCCCTTAGCCAGAGCATGCCATACGTTCTCAATAAATATTTGCTATTCCTTTTATCGCTGCTGCTTGGTGGTGATTTCTCTTGGCTCGGGGACGTGCCACCCAGCTATGGGTTTGTTTCTGTTAAGCAAGGAGAAGCCAACAAAGGTGTTGGATATGCCCTGGAGAAATACTCTTGATTGTAACGTATGATTGTACGAGACGTCTACAAAACACAGAGCTATGTGTGCCTTAATAAATAGACAGTATCGACTTTCCCTGAAGAGTTCCCATAGTCTTTTTTTGAGTTTGTTTATTTTCCCTTTTAAATGCTAGAAGAGCTGGACGCACACACTATATTTTGGAATGCACGTATCTGAAGAAAACCCATTATAATGAAGTGTTCGCTTTCCTGTTATTAATAGGGATGTTAACAAATAACGAACTAGCGCTTGGCACTTAGGTAACTGTGCTTTCCACCTCCAGAGGGTTCGCAAGCTTTAACCAGCTCTCCCAAGTATTGCTTCTATCAGGTAGGAAAGCATTATCTCCCCGCCGTTTGTCAAAATATCACAAACTCCCACTAAGCGAACCTCATGTTTTGTTCTGTTTTTTTTTTCTGTTGCTTTTAGCGGGGAAGAGAGAGTGTTACTTCTTTGCTTTGCCTATATTCGATATTCAAAATCTGATTCTTTGTAACCATTGAATTTCCCTCCTCAGGGAATATAAGCTAAATCTGAGTCAGAAAATTCTGACTCTAGCAGTCTTGCCCGCTCGGGGGAGAATGTTTTGTCCTGGTTTGTTTTCACACAAAAAGCACCGGGCAAAACTAAATTACTTTTAGATCCATAGAACTTTCCAAATCGTGGAACTGTCCTATCACGTGCCATCTTGAGCGTACCAGCCACCAGCCACCTGTGGCTACTGTTGTCTTGAAAGGTGCCTAGTGTGACTGAGGGCCTGCATTTTTAATTTAGGGCAATATTAATTTCTTTCACTTTAGGTTTAAATAGCCACATGTGGCTAACAGCTACCAGGCTGGACAGCACAGTTCTGACATCTAGGAAGAGGTCACCATGCATAAGAGGAATCATTTGCAGCCACAAAGAAAGGACTTGTGTGTCCCTGTCTTAAAATCTGACTTTTAAAAATGGGTGAAGGGGAGCAAGAGGTACAGACTTCCAGTTATGAAATACGTAGGTCACGAGGATGAAAAGTGCAGCAGGGGAATGTGATCAGTAATACTGTAGTGACTTTGTATTGTGACAGATGGTGACAGGTAGCCACACTTGTCCTGGTGAGCATTTTGTAATGTATATTGATGTTGAACTGCGGTGTCGAACACCTAAAACTAATGTATATCAACTGTATTATAATAAAACATTAAAAATAAGTTTAAAAAATGAGTTTTTATGTCTGTAAACGAGGCATATCTGGCCACTCTGAAAACTCTCTAAAAAAATCAGGCTTGGAGAGTACTGGAACCCTGGCAGGGTTGTTCATGCATGATGAGTTTTTAATGCCCTGTTCAAAGTAACCTCCTCTGTACCAAGGTTGCTTCCAAGTGAAGGGAGTGTGTTTACTGACAAGCAGGCTGCCACAGGCCCCAGAGGAGACCCTCTGTGCACGTTCCCTTTCTTCACGAGCCTCTTCCATAGCTGAGTGGCTTTTTTTTAACTGTAGAATGCGGCTGTAAATTAATAGCTTTGCTGACAAAAGAGCTAGCCAGTGCCAACTAGAGATTTTCTGTTCGCTATCAATTTGCTGTTAAGCTATACTTGCAAGGGCAAAATACAGACATTGGCTCAGAGCCCAGGAAGGGGAAGCCTTGGGCTGGAGGAGCGAGTGAGGTGGAAGCAAAGCAGAACAAGATCTTTGTCCCGTTTGGAAAGGAACCAATCATAAGCAATTTGGTCCACTTACAGAACATAAGTCCAGAAACCCAAGTCCCATGGAGCAGACATTGGGAACCCTCAGAAAAAGGGTTTTTTTTAAATAATTTATTTTGGTATCATTATTCTACAATTACATGTGCAATATTATGGTTATTAAACTACCCCTTCATCAGGTCCCCCCCACCAACCCCATTACAGTCACTGTCCATCAGCGTAGTGAGATGCTATAGAATCACTACTTGTCTTCTCTGAGTTGTACAGCCCTCCCCGTGCCCCCCCAACATTACATCTGCTAATCGTAATGCCCCTTTTTCCCTCTTATCCCTCCCTTCCCGCCCATTTTCCCCAGTCCCTTTCCCTTTGGTAACTATTAGTCCGTTCTTGGGTTCTGTGAGTCTGCTGCTGTTTTGTTCCTCCAGTTTTTTTCTTTGTTCTTATACTCCACATATGAGTGAAATCATTTGATACTTGTCTTTTTCGGCTTGGCTTATTTCATGGAGCATAATACCCTCTAGCTCCATCCATGTTGTTGCAAATGGTAGGGTTTGTTTTCTTCTTATGGCTGAATAATATTCTATTGTGTATATGTACCACATCTTCCTTATCCATTCATCTACTGATGGACACTTAGGTTGCTTCCATTTCTTGGCTATTGTAAATAGTGCTGCGATAAACATAGGGGTGCATATGTCTTTTTCAAACTGAGCTGCTGCAGTCTTAGGGTAAATTCCTAGGAGTGGAATTCCTGGGTCAAATGGTATTTCTATTTTGAGTTTTTTGAGGAACCTCCATACTGCTTTCCACAACAGTTGAACTAATTTGCATTCCCACCAGCAGTGTAGGAGGGTTCCCTTTTCTCCACATCCTCGCCAACATTTGTTGTTGTTTGTGTTTTGGATGTTGGCCATCCTCACTGGTGTGAGGTGATATCTCATTGTGGTTTTAATCTGCATTTCTCTGATGATTAGCGATGTGGAGCATCTTTTCATGTGCCTGTTGGCCATCTGAATTTCTTCTTTGGAGAAGTGTCTATTCATGTCCTCTGCCCATTTCTTAATTGGATTATTTGCTTTTGTTTGTTAAGGTGCGTGAGTTCTTTATATATTTTGGATGTCAACCCTTATCGGATACGTCATTTATGAATATATTCTCCCATACTGTAGGATGTCTTTTTGTTCTACTGATGGTGTCCTTTGCTGTACAGAAGCTTTTCAGCTTGATATAGTCCCACTTGTTCATTTTTGCTTTTGTTTCCCTTGCCCGGGGAGATATGTTCATGAAGAAGTTGCTCATGTTTATGTCCAGGAGATTTTTGCCTATGTTTTTTTCTAAGAGTTTTATGGTTTCATGACTTACATTCAGGTCTTTGATCCACCTTGAGTTTACCTTTGTGTATGGGGCTAGACAGTAGTCCAGTTTCATTCTCTTACATGTAGCTGTCCAGTTTTTCCAACACCAGCTGCTGAAGAGGCTGTCATCTCCCCATTGTATATCCAAGGCACTTTTATCAAATATTAATTGACTGTATATGTTTGGGTTAATGTTTGGATTTTCTATTCTGTTCCACTGGTCTGTGGGTCTGTTTTTGTGCCAATACCAAATTGTCTTGATTACTGTGGCTTTGTAGTAGAGCTTGAAGTCAGGGAGCATAATTCCCCCTGTTTTATTCCCCCTTCTCAGGATTGCTTTGGCTATTCAGGGTCTTTTGTGGTTCCATATGAATTTTAGAATTATTTGTCCCAGTTCATTGAAGAAAGCTGTTGGTAGTTTGTTAGGGATTGTGTTGAATCTGTATATTGCTTTAGGTAGTATAGCCATTTTGGCAATATTTATTCTTCCTAGCCAAGAGCATGGGATGCATTTCCATTTGTTAGTGTCCTCTTTAATTTCTCTTAGCAGTGTCTTGTAGTTTTCAGAGTACAGGTAGGTCTTTCACTTCCTTTGTTAGGTTTATTCCTAGGTATTTTATTGTTTTTGATGCAATTGTGAATCGAATTGTTTTCCTGATTTCTCTTTCTGTTAGTTCATCATTAGTGTATAGGAAAGCAACAGATTTCTGTGTGTTAATTTTGTATCCTGCAACTTTGCTGAATTCAGATATTAGTTCTAGTAGTTTTGGAGTGGAGTCTTTAGGGTTTTTTATGTACAATATCATGTCATCTGCAAATAGTGACAATTTGACTTCTTCTTTACCAATCTGGATGCCTTGTATGTCTTTGTTTTGTCTGATTGCCGTGGCTAGGACCTCCAGTACTATGTTGAATAACAGTGGAGAGAGTGGGCATCCCTGTCTTGTTCCCGATCTTAGATGAAAAGCTTTCAGCTTCTCGCCGTTAAGTATGATGTTAGCTGTGGGTTTGTCATATATAGCCTTTATGATGTTGAGGTACTTGCCCTCTATACCCATTTTGTTGAGAGTTTTAATCATGAATGGATGCTGAATTTTGTCAAATGCTTTTTCAGCATCTATGGAGATGATTATGTGATTTTTGTTCTTCTTTTTGTTGATGTGGTGGATGATGTTGATGGATTTTCGAATGTTGAGCCATCCTTGCATCCCTGAGATGAATCCCACTTGATCATGGTGTATGATCTTCTTGATGTATTTTTGAATTTGGTTTGCTAATATTTTGTTGAGTATTTTTGCATCTATGTTCATCAGGGATATTGGTCTGTAATTTTCATTTTTGGTGAGGTCTTTGCCAGGTTTTGGTATTAGAGTGATGCTGGCTTCATAGAATGAGTTTGGAAGTATTCCCTCCTCTTCTATTTTTTGAAAAACTTTAAGGAGAATGGGTGTTATTTCTTCTCTATATGTCTGGTAGAATTCAGAGGTGAATCCATCTGGTCCGGGGGTTTTGTTCTTGGGTAGTTTTTTGATTACTGATTCAATTTCGTTGCTGGTGATTGGTCTGTTTAGTTTTTCTGTTTCTTGCTTGGTCAGTCTTGGAAGGTTGTATTTTTCTAAGAAGTTGTCCATTTCTTCTATGTTTTCCAGCTTGTTAGCATATAGATTCTCATAATATTCTCTTATAATTCTTTGTATTTCTGTGGGGTCCGTCGTGATTTTTCCTTTCTCATTTCTGATTCTGTTTATGTGTGTAGATTCTTTTTTTCTCTTAATGAGTCTGGCTAGGGGTTTATCTATTTTGTTTATTTTTTCAAAGAACCAGCTCTTGGTTTCATTGTTTTTTTCTATTGTTTTATTCTTCTCAATTTTATTTATTTCTTCTTTGATCTTTATTATGTCCCTCCTTCTGGTGACTTTGGGCCTCATTTGTTCTTCTTTTTCCAATTTCAGTAATTGTGTCTTTAGACTATTCATTTGAGAATGTTCTTCCTTCTTTAAATAGGCCTGGATTGCAATATACTTTCCTCTTAGAACTGCCTTTGCTGCGTCCCACAGAAGTTGTGGCTTTGTGTTGTTGTTGTCATTAGTCTCCATATATTCTTTGATTTCTGTTTTGACTTGGTCGTTAACCCATTGATTAATTAGGAGAATGTTGTTAAGTCTCCATGTATTTGTTAGCCTTTTTGATTTCTTTCTAGTTTTATACCTTTGTGATGTGAGTTATTTCTAGTTTTATACCTTTGTGATCTGAGAAGTTGGTTGGTAGGATTTCAGTATTTTTGAATTTACTGAGGTTCTTTCTGTGACCTAGCATGTGGTCTATTCTGGAAAATGTTCCACGTGCACCTGAGAACAATGTGTATCCTGTTGCTTTTCGGTGCAGAGTTCTGTAGATGTCTGTTAGGTCCATCTGTTCTAGTGTGTTGTTCAGTGCCTCTGTGTCTTTACTTATTCTCTGTCTGGTTGATCTGTCCAGAAAGAGGGGTTTTTATTGCAGTAAATGGTCCTGACATAAACCTGCTGGGAAGCCTTGTGAAGCTGTATCTGCCTGGATCCAGGCACGAGACGCAGTGCCCCGTATCACTCAGGAGTGCACACAGACATGCAAATATTTTCTCTTGAAAGCAGAATACGGAACACTTATTCGTAACAGTTAAAGCTGAAGTAGAATGTACTGATTTATATCAGAGTGTGTGAATTTATAACTTGCTCTGTATTAAACCAGCTTTAATGTGCTAAACGTTAGCAGTGATGCTTTGCACAGTCCGCGGATATCGTAGGAACAAATCACTCCAGAGGCTTAAGACAACAAATGCCATTTATTTTCCTGGCCATTTCTGAAGGCAGGGATTCGGGAACGGCTCAGCTGGGCAGTTCTGGCTCAGGGCTTCTTCTGAGGTTGCAGTGAGATGCCAGCCAGGGCCATAGTTATCTGCTGGTTCGAGTGGGGCTAGAGAATCCACTGAGGGGTAGGCTCCATCTCTTGGCTGTCAAATTGACTGTGGCTGGCCTGTTTCCCTGTGTGAACCTCTCAACCGTAGGCCCTCGCTGCACCAGAGCTGGCTTTTCCCAGAGCAGAGACCTGTGAGGCCAGGCCGAAGGGGCAGTGCATTTTATGATGTGGCCCTAGAAGTCACACCCATCGCTCCTGCCTCATTCTATCAGACACGCAGGCCAGCCCAGGGTCATGGTGGGTCGGCCATGCACGAGGGGGTCAGGATCACTAGACACCATCGTGAAGGCTGGCGACCACAGTAGAAAGTGCATTTTTAGAATAGAAGTGTAATTGGCAACACATCGACACTGCAGTGAGAGGCCACTTTTTATTCTTCAGATAAGTAAAAATTAAAAACAATAACTTCCCGACCCTGGCCTGTTGGGGAGACGGCGAGGGAGGAAGCGTCCTTTCCCTTGTAGGTAGAGGCAAATCAGTACTATGGACACAGAGAACAAAGTAGGTGTCAAAATTTCAAATATGCATATCTTCAGTCCTGCCGCTCTTCCGTCTCCAGCTGTTTATCCTAGAGAAGTACTCAAGTATATGCATGAAGAGGAGTAAACTAGAATATTCCTTGCAGCTTTTTTTTTTTATAATAGTAACAGAGTAGAAACAACTCACATGGCTTCTTCACAGGTGACCGACTGAAAAGCTATGGTACCGTGTGAAGGTTGTACATTTCTGATTATACTATAAACCTCTGAATTACATACTGGGAATACACGAACTTGATAGTATGTGACTGATATCTCAACAAAACTTTTAAAAAGCTATGGTGCATCAATAGAAAAAGCATACATGCAATGCAGCAGCAAAAAATAATGATGAGAAGCTCTCTGGGATTTCAAAAGGGAAAAGAGAAAATAGTATTTCCAATATGCTACCTTTGGGTCAAAAATAGGTGGGAAACAATAATATGTAACCATATTTGCTGATATGCGCATGAAGGAATGCTAGAGGACACATAAGAAATGAAAGTCAACATGGAACAAACGGTGGTAGACAGGGACGGGCTGGAAGGAAGGCTTCCCGAGTGCCTCTTTGTTCAATCATTTGATTTTTGCACTAAGGGTCCCTGTTACCTAATGAAACATGCAAGAAAATAATAAAATACCATAACGCTCCTACAGATTCTAGTTCTGCCTCAATGACTAACTCTGCCGTCTAAGAAACGTCGTTTTACTTTTCTGCGTTTCGGGTTTTTTCTTCTGTAAGGTGGTTATTGATCTTGGGTCTCTTGGCTGTTACGGAAAGTGTTTCCTCAGCTACATATGCCTGGCAAACTGTCCTGTGCCAGGTCTCAGGGGCGGTTTGTTGTAGACACAGGCAGCAGAGGACCGTCCCTGCAGCCCAGGGCCGCTCCCCCAGCAGGTCACGGGCGTTCCCGCACCCTGGCAACCGCTGGATCGAGGCCTGGGGTCCCGGAGGCTCCTGCTCACACCCACACGTTCAACGGGGGACACGCACCGATCTGCTCGCACTGTTGAGGGCGCCAGAGCCCTTAGTCGGCTCCAACATAGAAGCCAGGGCCCTGAATGAAAACAGCAGAGGGATGTGGGAGGAGGCCGCGGAAGGCACCACCCTGGGGGCGGCTGAGAGGCAGACGGAGGCCCCGGTACCCCAGCAGGAGTTGGGGGAGCAGCAAGTACTCCCTGCCTGACACTGAATGCCTGAAAGGCTGTCGTATTGCTAAAAATGCAGGGTTTTGCTTTTCCAGAAGGCAAGCTGAGCTGGACGGTGGCAGTTAGCCGGGGACAGGCATGAGTGCATGGGATGGGCTTTCTGCCTGGGGGGAGTACACCACAGCCGGCTGGCTGCTGGCGCTGGGGGCTTCCGCTGCTCGGCACAGGCAGCCTGGATGACGGCCTTCTGGCAAGGGTGCCCGACAGCAGTGTCCACGAGCCGCTGCAAGTCAGAACCCCCCCGAGAGAAGGGGACACATATCGGCGTCCCAAACCTCATCCCCGGAGACTTGGTTTTGCAGGCCCCAGTGGGCCCCAGAATTTGTATTCTTGACAAGCGCCCGGGTGACTCTGGTACGGCAGTGGGTGAGCTGACAGTTGGGAGACATAAGGTAAACCACCTAAAAATGGCTCATGTCAAGGTTTTATTTTCTGTAGGGGTCGTCCTGACCCAAGGAAAGGTCAGTTGTAATAATCCTTTCTATTTCTTTCCAAGAGAGAAAAGGATGTATTCTGAGACATTTATTGGCCTTTGGTAACATTTCGCTTTGAGTTCTGTATTTCATCGTTCCAATGCTGGCACCACGAGAGAACACAGGGCAGAATCCTGCAGGGGGTGCATTATCATCACCCCCCAGGCAGGCTCAGACACTGGGCTAGGGGGCCCTAGAGGAGTAGAGGGCTTCTTCAAAGGGTGATTGTCACGGTCCTCAGCCACCTGGCCGCGGAGTGGACAGGGTGAAAGTGCCCCATTCTGGGGCGTAAGGAATCACAGTTCTTGTCTTTTGTGGCCTGATCCTGGGCCTATCAGCAGACTCTCCTGAGATTTGGTTTTCTATGTGTAAATGGGCTAGGAGAACCTTCCAATACACCTGACTGATTCTGAAACTACGGTGACTATCATTTCCTGAACACCTACCATGCGCAGGTAACACAAGTTCTCACTCTCTTGCGTGCTTGTGTATGTCCACACATGTATACATTTGCATGCATGTATATACATACACAGGTACGTCTGCACATATTCGTAAGTATATGTACTGTCTTCATGCATTCTACATGTATGTATACTCTCATGTGCATGTCTGTCTATATCTGTGTATGTATGTATGTATGTATGTATGTATGTGTGCATATAAGTATATATCCAGATACATATGCACTCATGTATGTGTGTATATGTATATTTACTTCTCACCCTCACAATCACCACAAACTTATTATTCTCTAAGACCGTGGCATCCTAAGGCAGGCTTGCATCTGGGAAGTGACTTAGCTAGGATGGGAAGTCTGTTCTTCCCGGCTCTACGATCCAGGCTCCTTCTCCTACAGTCCTATACGCCCACAGTGGATTCTCCAGGACTCCTGGCTAGAGCATGGTGTTAAGGTCAAAGCTAGCAAACTCGCCCTCATTCTCCGGCAGGCTCGCCAGCACAGGGCCTGCAAGGGGGCTCTCTGTGTTTGCTGAAGCTGCCGCGCAGAGGCTGGCAGACAGATTGGCTCACAACTGCCTCCCATGGTCTGTTAGCCGCCACTCTCGACTTCTCACTCTCCCGACCTTCCCACCTGCTTCTTGCTTCCAGCTTGGCGGGACAAAGAGGAACTGAGGCACCTGGGTCCCACCTCAAACAGACCCCACCCACTCTGGAGTTGAGCTCTTGCATCTGAGTCAACCTGCCAAGACCCCCTTCCCTCCGAGGTCCCCTTTCACACCTGGGCAGCCCGGGCAAGGCCTTGGGGCTCTTTAGCAAGCTCCATACTCTACAGACCACTGCCTCGGGGGCTCCCAGGCCCAGCCTCCCGGATGCACACCCGTCCCCCCATCTGACACAGGCTGGCTTCAGGCCGCCTTTGTCCTCCCCAGCCACTAAGGAGATGGCACCTGACTCCTCCTTTGTCTCCCTTGTCTTCATGCCCCATGGCTCCAAGTCCTGCTACCCAGGCAGCGGCGCACCCAAGACCTTCCCTAACTACCACCTGTCTCTCTAAGCCTGTTTGACCAGACAGCCCCCACGTTTTCCATCAGGAACCTCTCTGTACTCAAAATGACTCCAAACAGACACAGAAGTGAAATCAAAGCAGTGGTCTTGTTATGCAGGTGCACGTGCAAGGCGATCTCCTACAGCTGATTGGCAAAGAACTGAAAGTTTGATTCCGTACGAGTAGCTGGAAATGTGGGCAAACAGCCCTCGGGCATAACTGGTGAGATGGTAAATTGGTTGTAATTCCAAGGAGGGCAGTTTTACAGTATCTATCAAAATGTCAAACGCATTTACCCTTTGACCAAGCTACTCTACTTATACTCAGCAGTGTATTTGTTTTTTATTGCTCCTGTAAGAGATTGTCACAGTGTGGTGTTTAAAACAGCACAGATTTGTTATCTCTCAGTTCTGTAGCTCCCAAAGTCAGAAGGCTTAGCTGGGTTCTCTGCTTCAGCTTCCACAAGGCTGAAATCAAGAGGATGGTGGCCTGGGCTCTTCTGGGGAGGCTCTAAGGGAGAATCTGGTTTCAGGCTCACTCACATTGTTGGCAGAATTCAGCTCCACGTAATTGTGACCCTGAGGCCCCCCTGTCCTTGCTGGCCATTGTCAGGGGCTCATTCTCGGCTTCCAGAGGCCACGCGCACTCCCCGGTTCGTGGTCTCCTCCATCTTCAAAGCCGACAGCAGTGGGTTGAGTTGTCATGATTCAGATCCGTCTGTCTCCAGCCTCATCCCTCCTTCCTCCAGCTGGAAAAATTTCTGTGCTTTTAAAAGCTCATGCGATTAGGCTGTACTCCCAGAGACTCCAGGACTGTCTCCCTTCCTTGACGTCCCTCACTGTAATTCCATCTGCAAAGTCCCTTTTGCAAGGAAACATAACATATGTCTGAGATGCAAGGATTCGAGCATGAACATATTGAGGGTGGGAGTAGGCTGCCTACCATAGCCTCGCTTGTGCGAAGTGGTGTGTCTACAAAAATATTCATTGCCGCGTTATTTGTAAGAGTGAAATAATGGAAGCAGCCTATATGTGAATCAGAAGACAGTAGTTTGTAAATTATGGTTGATACAGTACACACAATTGTTAAAAAGAATTAAGCACCTGTAAATGAATGGATACGGAAAGATCACATTCTTGCGTTTGGTGCCAAAAGGAAGACTATAAATGCTCCTATTTGTCTGAAGAAAGAAAGACTATACTCTGTATTTTATATGTATTCTATGATATATTATATGTGTGCATGTGTGTTTGTAAAGGTATAAATGCCATGCAGCATTTTTTGAAAAGACACACAAAAAAACTATGGACTGTAGTAGCTGGAGACAGAGGAGTTGGGAGTTAAGGGCAGAGCTGTCAGGACCCCAGGGTGGGGGTACTGAGCTGGGCTGAGGCTGCCCGTTCTGGTCCCAGCTCCACCCCTGCGGGGCTCCTGCCCTCTCCCAGCCACTACCTGTAGCTCAGGTAACCAATGGATTGTGGCTGTGGGGGTCAGCCACACAGACATTTTGCCAGTCTCTCTGAGTAAATGTGAAGGCAGTCTCTCTGTGCATGCATCTCTTAATCTGTTCATTTTTTAACCTTAATCTCTCTGTGCCTCACATCCTCCTCTGTAAATGGGAATGATAATAAGAGCATCTCCTTCTACAGTTGTTGTAAGGATCAAATGAATACACGTAAAGGTTCAGAGCAGGGCCCGGCACAGAATAAATGCCATATAAATGTTTGCTCTTATGACCTGTTCAAAAACAGGTAGGGAGAGACCGTGCCGCCTTGCCGCACCCAGCAATGCCCACGTGGAACTCTTGGGCCCTCCTTGCTGAGGTGCTGTCTCAGAGCAAGGTCCAGGAAGGACTGTGACTCACTGAAGTCACTCTGGAGCAGTGGCGTTGAGGTTATGGGGGGCTGGGCCAAGCGGGGCCTCCTACTTTGGTCCTGGTTAGAGCGGGAGCTGTCGCTGAGCGGCCGTGAGCGCTCCTCCATCACTTCTCATCGATGGGGGCTTCTTTGGGATTTTAGTTGCTGTAATAACAATTTTTAGGAGAGGACATGTCCACCCAGAGTCTCTTTTGTGCTTTTTCCTCACGTGTTCCCCTCGAATGACTCCAGATCTCAGGATGTGGGCATGTTGATGGGAAGGGGACCTCTAACGTCCCCCTCTCTGTTGCTTTGAAACTGTGAGACAGGAGGATTAAGCAAGCAGTTTCCCTGAAAGATCCTGGGTCGCTTGGGTGATGGGCAATTTTCTGAAGCTCTGAGAAACGGTGTCAGAGAAATACAAGAACCTTTTTAGAAGCAGTTGTAACTGCCTGCCAAGAAAGGTTCTGGGCCATGATTCTTTAAAGGGAAAATTCAGACATTCCCCTGATTAATCAAAAGGGAAACGAGGGGGAAGGAAATAGGGAATTTGTACTGAATAGCAGTGCTTGGGGCAGATGCTGCAGCCCTGGCAATTCTGTCTCACCACTAGTTCTGTCTGAGGAAATAAGGGAGAAATGGCTCTGCCTTGAAATTTTTCTTCTCCCTCTCTCTCTTTTTCTCCTTCTAATTGTCAAGCAGACGGGCTGTGCTGCCTTGAGAAACACCTGCCTTCCATCCAGAAGCTGACACGGCGTGCCCAGCAACGCGGCCATCAAGTCCCAGCCTTGCAAAGGCCTCGCACCGCAGGCCCCTGGGGAGCTCGCCCCCCACGGAGACACCCACCCAGTCTTCGCGGAAGGAAACGCCATCATCAGGTTTGCAGGATTTGGGCTCCCTGGTTTTCTCTGCCTCTGGACGACACATTTCATTTCAGCCCTGCGATGAGTTATTTATTTGGAGTGGAAGAAGGAGAGAGTGAGACGCATCCTGGCCCCAGAGGGAGACGAGGATGTGGGCGTCTACACAGAGCCTGGTGCCTCTCAGCGGGTGGTGCGGGGGGTGTGGGGGGCACAGAAAACATGGGTCTGTGTTGTAAATCTTTCTAAGGCGCAGGTAAAGGCAACATAGATCCGTTGAAGTGGGATTTTCGTGTACCACAGTCCGCCGGGATGTGCCAGCCCAAATCCCAGGGCACCACGGGCAGGGCGCAGAAGAGAAGGTCCACCACGAGGTTGGGATGGTAGCTCCTCCTCGGTGAACCTGCTTGGTAAAGGGAAGAAAAGGTCTAGATTTTGCTGGTTCTCTCACAGTGTTGTCTCTGGGGGCGGGGGGGCTCACCCTGGCTTCCTAGGAACTCAGTGGAAACTGGGGGCCCTGTGCTAAAAAAAAAAGCCCCTCTGGGGTCTCATTAAGCTGACTTTCTGGTCCCAGCGCCTGTAAGGTACTGGGACTCCCCCAGCCCACCCACCGCCGTGAGGGCAGGTGCCCCTGGAAAGTTCCATCAGAACCGTCTGAAAGAGCCAATTCCAAAAACTCACATGCCTCACCAGCCAGGAGAAATTGCTTCCTTCTGATTCACGAGCAGTGGCCCATGCTATTTTTGGTCCTCCTTTCAATGTGTGCCTAACATGAGGTAAAACTACTGTTATACTTCGGCTTTTCAGTTATTTGCTCTGGAAACTCTGTGCTGTGTGCTAGCCAGAAGGAGGCAGGGGACTGAATCGGGGGATGAGATGCAGAAAGCTGAAGTACGCAGATGGCCAGAGACCCCCTGCTTCTCTCGCTTGTTAGCCAAAGAAAAGTCGAGTCCTGGCTAAGTGCTACACCCTTTGGGTGTGTTTTCCTATTGTTCCCACATTTCACAACATTCATGGTTGATGGACAAGGGAGGTCAAGTTCATGAAAAAAGTACAGACTGGCCATGGTGTTATTCTTGCTACATTTGTTTTGAAATGAGGCAGAGTGGGTTTACCTGTGCTTTGGGCAAAAGTCCCTTGAGCGCTTTGAGCCCTCCGTTTCCTCGGCGAGGAAGATACCCAAGGCTGACCGTGAGCGCACGTGAGACGGTGCCCGCTCGGAGCGCTCCGCCCAGTGCCTGGCGCACAGCCGGCTGCCACAACCCCTCTAGCTATCCCGACGGCAGGCACACCTCCCAGGGAGGAGCCGGGGGAGCAGGGATGCCCAGGCTGTGCGGATGTAACATCTGGCTGCCGCCGCGGGTCTTGGTCTGAGTCCCAGCCTCTCCTGGGGGTTTTGCAGGCTGGGCCAAATATGCTGAGAGGCTTAAAATTCCAGACTGATTTTTTTTCTCTCCAGTGGTTTGCAAAAGCTAGGAGTTTGAAAAGAAACAAAGGCAAACTTTGAGAGGGAGAGTGGGCCATCGGGGGAGAGAAGCATGGAAGTTTCTAGACAAAACCCCATCTGCACTGGGGAACAGCAAGATTGTTTTGTACAGAAGCCAAACGGATCCTGGTGGCCTGCCCCAGGGTCTCAGGGGCTTAGAACAAGCTGCTGTTCCACAGGAGAGGAGGGGACAGCCCCCAAAGCCCGCCAGCAGGGACTGTGGGGCCTGACGGGACCTCCCTGTGCCCCTTCCTGGGCTCTGAGCATGGCCAGATCTGCAGCCAGTTGCACCCAATGCCTGGGGAAGGCCCTTCATCTCATTTCCCAGAGGTGCCTCTTCATGTAGAAAGCAAGACTTACAGAATCGGTATTGCCTGCCCCTTTGAGGTCAGGAGGACTAAACAGGATCCAGTCTGTCCAAAGAGTTGGAAGGATAACCTAAGCTTCTGCACAGAGGCCAAGATGCTCACGGTATCAAGGGTTTTGCGTCTTCCAAGAAAGCAGCCCCACCCCTGGACCTTCCGTGTGCCCCAGGGCAGGTTACAGAGTGCAGAGCAATTTCAGGGAATACTGTCATAAACTCAGGGCATTTTCCTTTATTCTTTCCCACAGAGGGTGGGTAACAATAACTGACATAAGATTATTATAATCATAAGCTCTATCAAATTAACCAGCTAGCCATTTTATTGAGAAGGAGTTTGTTGAGATGTAAGACCATGCTGGTTGCGGTGTCAGTGTCCGGGATAAAGCAGCTTCTCCTATGTGCATTTTTCATTCTTTCCTTTATTCAGTCAATAAGCAACTATGTGAAGTTCTGGGGGTTTACATATGATACGCAGAAATACTTGGGCGTGATAAATGGTTTCACAGATGAGCAAAGGGCCAAGGGAGTGAAGGAAATGGGAAGTTGATCCTGACTTGGGAAATCAGAGAAAACTTTCTGGAGGAGGCAACACTCAGCTATTTTTAAGTGAGGGCTGGACTTTTAGCACTCACTAGAGAGATGGAGAAGAGCTCGCACATAGAGCCCTTGTGTCAGGAGTGCCCTGGTGGCCCCAGGGTGCGTGGTGTATCTGTCTTGGGGTCACAGGAGCCAAGATCAGAGCCGGTCCCTGCCCAGAGTTGTCCGTCAGCCTCAGCTACTCCTCGAGTCCCACAGTGGACCCACCACCTGTCTTTCTTAAGTTCAGCTTTGCCCCAGTTCCCACCACAAGCAAGAGGTGCAGAAGGGAATCGATAACCCCAACCACTACTCCCGCCCTCTGCCCGTTGTCCCTTCCCACTGGGGAACCTGGCACATGTTATCCTTCTCGCTGGGCTCTTGCTGTAGGCTCTGGCCTGACTTTACATCCATACTGCCCCCAAAACTGGGGTGGGGGTCACTTTGGTGCCCCCAGTTCTCTCCTGGTTCCTGCCCTGGGCCCGCTACCCCATTCCTCAGGAGTCTCAGGGTAGAGCAGGCACCTGACCACGTGTGACTCTACTTACTTAGAGCCTAGGTCCCGGCAGGATTCTGCTAATGAAACAGTTTCTGTCCTCCCTTTTGCCAACAGCCCAAGAAGGAGCAGGTAGTGGGGAAAACCCCCTGTTCACCACACATGCCACCCCGAACTCCCATCCTGGATTGCAGAGCATCTTAAATGCAACACCAAGGAGCCGCTGAGGGGGTCTGGGCTGGGCTGAGGTTTTGGGGCGGGGTGACCGGGAGCGTGCGGTGCTTTTCTTCAGGAAAGAGCAGGAGGGATTTTTGAGTTTGGGGCAGTTGGGGGGGAGGCCCTTTTAGCGGGGGACCAGCTGAGTCGGAGCAGCTCTCTGCTACTGCCATGGGAGAGGTGGCCACGCCGCACAGCCGACCTGCAGCCGCTGGGTCATGCCGCAGGCTGGGGAGGGAGGAGGGCACAGTGGTGGGGGGCGAGGCCGCAGGGCTTCAGGAATGGCCTGTGAGCAGGGCCTCGCGGGCCCCTCCTTCTGGTACCACTCACGAGGGGAGCTCACAGCTAAGTCCTGGTGCGGGCAAAGGGTGCTCTGGGGTGTTGCGCCCCCCAGACCGAAATCGTTTCTGCTCCTCACAGATATGTGTCCTGCCACTCAGCATTCCGGGGTGTTCTACACACTCCAGTGTGAAACCACGATTCTAGAAAACGAAACTTCTTTCAGGGAGGCTCTTTAGAAAAAGAATGGATTATCATAAAGATTGTGCACCTGGCAGGAGGACCGCGATTCATCAGCAAATCCTTAAAAGAAGGCAGGTTTCGAGGTGAATAACTACTGAGTTTTACCAAAAGTGGGTTAAGCATGCCGGGATTCCTATTTCTTCCCAGTGGCTGGTTATCACCCACGGTGGTCGTCTCCATCGGCCTCAGGTGGCAGCATGACTCAGGCCAGGTCCCTGCCTCCGTGGGTGAACACATTACCGGAGGGCAGCTGAAGGAGTTTAGCGCTTGCGTCCATCCTGAACGCAGGTGCGGACAGGTGGATGCTTGGGCCAGAATGGAAGTTAGAGGAGGCAGAACTTTCTCCCCACTCTCCTGGGGGAGCCGGCCCAGGCCTGGCTGGACAGTTTGCTGCTGACCTGCTTGTTTTCATCATTTGCCAGCTGTGACTGGTCCTTTCCGTGTGTCCCATCGTAGTCCGTACCCCTCATACTCGTGTCAGTGAGGTCTGCAGGAACACAGTGCCCGAGGCAGGAGGTGCTTAAGCAACGGAGATGTATTGTCTCACGGCTCTGGACGATAGAAGTCCCCGACCAAGTGTCAGTAGGGTCGTGTCCCCTGGGTTCGGATGTTCACTCAAAACACCCCTTTGAATAAATATTACTCAAAGGACACTTGGGGCCTCGGTCAGTGTAAAAGAACAAACATCTTGTAATAAGATGGTTTTCTTTTGTCCTTCTAAACTGCCTTCCTGCTTGGTATCCTTCTCAGATCCTGTGGGTAACATTGTAATAGTTCCAGAATATCTCACCAGGCTTTAGTGCATCCTCAGGGGTGGAGAGAAGTATGACTTTTGTGCATCTGCATATCCATAGGCGTTCCTCAGGGGTGGAGACAGCCTGCCTGCTTGGTCTTGTTGGAAGTTCGTAAACAGGGCGAGGCTGGTTAGTAGAGCCCCCATCTCCAAAGGGAGCCCCTAACTATCTGTGGAGGGTCAGAGTTTCAGGGGGCAACAGGGCTGGAAGAGAAGAGCCGGGGCCTCGTCCTGAAGCCACGTTCACACAGCACACGCAGAGGTTTGCTTGAAGACTATTCTTGCTGTGATGACGGGTGATTACAGAAGGGGTTCAAGCCCACAAGAACTCTGGCAGCGCTGCAGCCGCCCTCCTCAGATAAGGGCGTGTTCTTGTCCCTGAAAAACCCCAGTCCCCCAGAGCCACACCTGTCTCCCATGGGTGCCCCCACAGCTGCCAGCTCCCCCGTCCTCCCCCATTCCCAGACAACACCCTGGCCCGTGCCTAAGGCTGTGGGTGTGATTCCCTGGACCCCAGCTGAACGGATTCCTCCTTCCTGAGAAGCAAGGCCTCCCGTGTCTCTACTCCTTGTTCTCAAACTATTTGACTTGTGCATCTTAATCTCTTGGTCTGGTTTTGCCCAGTTCACCGGCCTCTCCTTTCCGCTGGCTGGCAACCACTGGGAGGTGGCCTGCAAGCGCCGTACCCCACATGCAAGGGCCTGAGGAGCGCCAGCTGACCTGTGTCAAGCTGGGATGCCGCCTACCTGCCCACCCCAGCTCTGTGAAACTTGGACTCGGGGACCCCGGCCACTCATTCACTCAAGTGTGAAATGGGGGATCAGATTAGTGTCCGCTTCACAGGCGGCAGGGAGGATGAAATGGGGTGGTCCCCGTGGCACTGGGCCTGCTGTGGTGCGGGATCCTCATCCTGGTCAGGGTTACCACGGCTCACGCGCTGGACACAGCAGGGCCAGAGCCTAGGGGAGCTGTCTGAGAAGAGAACAGGACGCCTCCCATAGCTGGAGCTCTGAAGAGCCGGAGCTGTACTGCTCTCCCGTGGATCCAGCTCCCAGCAATGGTTCTCCTTGGAGCTCTGAGTCCCCTGGGCTTCTCGGCTGTCAACACTCACGCAGTCGGTAAAAGTCCTGGGGTAGGACCTTGCTCGGCTCACGGCAGCAAAACTGGAGGTGCACCGGGACCCATAGCAGCTCATGCTCGTGACCAAACTGGACGTCATCACACCCGTGTATTTGTACATGCCCACGTCTTCACTTCTTCATTTGCATGCATTTGGCTTGTGCGCTCTTACAAAAGTAAAACATGCATATGGTAAAATTCAGGTAATTTATAAGGGAGCCAAATGCAGAGCAAATAAAAGATACCTCTCCTGCCCAAACCTTTATTCCAACTCTCTGTAGGAATAACTTCATTTTACAGCTTCTCCTGTTTCTTTCTCAGTGTTCCAGGCAAACATAATCACAAATAACTATTTCTACTCATTCTTGTGTTACCCACAATGAATTCTGACCACATATACTCCTTTTTTCAGGAAATAGCATTGCACAGAGATTCTTCCATATCAGCAAGTACAGCAACTGAGTAACCCATGGTGTGGTCGCGCCTTCAAGTACAGACTGTCTCCTGTTAGTGGACACTGAGGTGGTTTCCAGACCATCTTATTATAAAGCAGTGCTGCAAGGACCATGCTTATACACAGGAGATCGGCTTGCTTCTTCAAATATTTCTAAAGAGTTAAATCCTGGAAATTGTTTCATGAAAGCTACATTTATTTAAAACTTTGACCGAGATTGCTAAATTCCTCTCCAAACACATGACATCATTCACAGGGTGCGTTAAGTGTTGCACCCTCCTCACACACTGCCATGAAAAGAATTATCAGAGTTTCTCATCTTGGCCAATTTCTTCCATAAAAACAATGACATCTGGTTGCTTCAACTCTACTTGTCAGCATGAACATCTTTCTACGTAACTTGACCATTAAAAACAAAATAAAATTGCCTTTCTATCTCTGTGGGGTCATTCCTATTTTTCTTATTAATGCAGAGGAGTTCTGTATCATCCGAAGCACCTGAAAGCTTCGTGAACTACACATTGCTGGTCCGCACCCCGGAATCCCTAATCCAGGGGGTCGAGGGTGGATCCCAGATCTCTGCAAGCTTTTTTTTTTTTTAAGCTCCCCAGGTGATACTGAAGACCAGATTACTCGGTATCAGCCCTCAAGAGAGCAGAATTTGCTATGTTCAGGTTTCCTTTTCGTAACGCAGGTTTTCCCGTCACCGTAAAACAGAAATCGGAGGCTCAGGTTTCCCGTCGCCTGGATGGAGGCCTTTCCCAGGCGTGTTCCCCAAACGGCTCAGGCGACAAAGAGAACGGAGACTGAAGTTGAAGTTGGAGGTCAAGCACAGCCCAACCCGGCTCACACTCGGCCTGACCCTCCTGGAGAGCACCGCCCAAGGCCTGGGAAGGCGGCAGGCACACCAGCTCCAGGGCTGGCATCGCCTGGCCACGCTGCTTGAGCGCTGACCCGGGCTCACCTCAAGCCCACTCCCTCCCAAAGGGAAAACAACAGGTCGTTTGCTTAGGGTAGAGTCAGAGTGTGACACGCCTTTTTCGTTTGGTGAGCTGGCTTCCTGGCACAGGTTGCCCGCCCTCCTCCTGGGGACCATCTCAGCCTGATGGACACGCTCCACAGACCGGGCTCAGTATTCTGCAGTTTAGAGCAAAGCACATCTCCCTCAGTAAAGCAGGGAGTCTCTCTTCTTGATCTTATGTCTTTGTCATCTGCCTCTGCGTCTCTCTTGTGTGGGTGTGAGTTGCAGAAATTGATTAAATTCAGCTGTTTGTCACTCAGAATTCATTCTCCCATGGAGACCGTATTTGGATGGAAGTTAATTGCCAGCACAGTCATTTCTAAAGCCCATTTCACCCATGGGGTGTGTGGCTGTCAGTTCCAAGGTGCCGCGCAAGCAGGGCACACTCCCCCGCTGCAGGGCTCTTGCATCAGCTGAGGTGAGAGGTGCCCCCCATCTGGCTCAGCGCAGCAGGTCCTCGGCGGTGGGGGTGGGGGTGCAGGTGGGGGGCTGGGAAGTTCCCAGAAGTGACCAGAAAGTCAAAGGAGAGAAGACCTCCCACCCTAAAACTGTCTATAACTTTTGTTTATAAACTAGACAATCCAATTTTTACAAATTGGGGACTTCTGATACCGCACAATCGTTCTGTTTCTCAGTCTGATTAACACCAGTCGAGCTCAACCTGTTTTATGCAAAAGGACAGGAAGAAAATAGATCAAGTGTAAGTTCATAAGTAAAAAACTGATTTATAGATGGGTAAGATCCGCTTTTTTAACGGGCACTAAAACAAATTTACGACTGGCCACAACCCACAGAACCAGTTTCTTACTTTGCCTCAAAAGGTTCGATTTAAACACACTTCTCCCCAAACCCTTCCAAATGCTGAGCTCTAATTAACGCTCCAATTTACCAGGACCCTCTCAGCCCCATGGGTCCCTGCCCGATGAGATTGTTCCATTTTCCCTAAATCGTAGCAGTACAGGATGGGCTGCAAACAAACCTCCGCCCCCAAATTGCCTGGCGTTGATTTTCCTTTATTTTCCATGACTGTGGCTGGTACCAATGTTGTCCTGTTCACTCACAGTGTCCTTTCTCTTTCTCTCTCTTTTTTAAGTCCCTTTGGGTGAGGGGGTTGGGAGAAGGCAGTCAGTCCTGCCTTTCAGGTGGAGAAGGCAGACGCAGAAACCAAGTCTTACACCCAAGCTCTGCGCGGCTCCCAGCAGCCATGCGTGCACGCCTATCCCTTTTGTTGACTAGATGCCATGCGTGAGGACGGAGCTTTACTCATCCCTGCCCTCCTTCCCAACATTCCTTATGCCCCTTATCCCCAGCCCCTCATTTTTTCCCCATTGCATACATTATACCGCAACATACTAAATATTTTACTTACTTATTTCTAATCTTCAGGGGGCAGGCATTTGGGGGGGTCTGTTTTATTCACCATTATCTCACCAGCCTCTAAAAGTTGTTAGCACATTTTCCATGTTCAGTAAATATTTATTAAGTGAACGACTGTTGGGAATATTGCTTAAGCTCTGTGTTTGTTTTGCATGAAATGTTTCCGTAGATTTTATTCCTCTGTTTACAGATTCCCTCCTTCACCCTCCTTCCTTGCAGCCCACTCTTCTCTTCTGGGTTCGGTTTCTTTATTCCTGAAACTTACAGTTAGTGATTCTTTCAGTGAGGTTCTGTAAGCAGGAAATTATTTTAATCCTTGTTTGTCTGAAAATACCTTTGTTTTCCCCTGACTGTTAAATAATGTTTATCCTGACACAGAGCTCTCGGATATCAGTTATTTTCTCTTAGTGCTTTGAAATGAAATTCCAATGTGTTCTACCTGCTGTTGCGGCTGTTGTGAATTGGACGGTGGATCTGATAGTATCTACTTTTTATCCTGTCTTTTTTTCTGTGTTTTTTTTTTTAAGATCTTTATGTTGGGTATTCTGTAGGTTCGCTATGATGAGTCGATGAGTCAGCATGGGGATTTAGTTTCCTTTACCTTGTCACACTGCGGGCCTCTACACCCTGCCCCCAACCACCCAGGGCCAGTGCCAGAGGACTAAGGGCGGACCCGGTGCCCAGACGCTGAGGTCGCTCACGCCAGCCAATCCTGAGCCCGCCGAGCCTGCCTCTCCTGTTCCTGCCCCCAGAAACCGCAGTGAAGGCCTGTCTCATCTCCCCCTCCTCCTCCGCCTCCTGCCCAGTGCGGGTGCCTCCCGAGAAGGCCCGCTGGCGGCATATGCCCCTCCTCTTGGGAGCTGTAGATACCACCATCTCAGTATATCTGTGTCGAGGCCGCTATCACAAAACACCAGAGACTGGGTGGCTCACGAACAGCAAACATTTCCTTCTCACAGTTTTGGAGGCTGGAAATGCAGCCTGGCAGTGCGAGCAGCCTCAGGGGCTGGTGAGGTCCCACGTCCCGATTCCCAGATGGCCATCTTCTCCCTGTGTCCTCACTGTAGCAGGAGGGCTGAGGGGCCTCTTTCTTCAGGGCGCTTTCAGAGGCCATCACGCTGAGCGTTAGGTTTGCAACCTACAGATGTGGGGCCGGGCACGAACAGCCAGCGCACAGCAGGAACAAAATCTTTTCAATGGCCGTCATCTCTTCTGGTGGCCTTCTGACACCAGAATAATGATAAACCCTAAACTTTTTTTTTTTTAAGGGAAAAGAACCCTCTTCATACCCGGAGCACTAAAATCCCAGGGCTCAGTAAGGTCCAGAAGCCGTGGAGGCCAGCAGAGAGGGACCAGGGAGGGTGGTCTCACGGGTGCCCCAGGGCGGGCTGGGGTGAGGTGGGACCAGGCAGGACCCGCCGCCCTCTTGTTATGTCTCTGCACCAGCTTTGCCACAGACCCCTACTCCCCAGACACCCAGCAGCTCCGTGCCCTCCGGAGCACGTCAATACGCTAGCTCGCTTGGCCATCCCAAGCTGGTCCCTAGAATCACACCCTGCTGCCATCTTCCTGCCCCTTTCCTGAAGCCACTCCTCCCGTCTCCCCCTCGTCCAAGTCCTATGACCACCCCTTGACCACAGATTTCTAGGGTAAATCCATCCAGGCTAATTTACTGCTGGGGGCAAGCGGGTTCCTGTAACATCCCTGCTCTGGGAGACAACGCCCCATCCCTTCACTCGAAGAGTGTGTAACGGCTTTATGAATCCCATAGGGGAGGGCAGGCAAAAGACGACATTCAGGACAAAAACAGCGAGCTCAAAGGAGCAAACCCAGGACGTGCTGAAGGAGGCTCCCTGGAAGGAGACGGCAGAGCCCAGGGCCGCCTGCTGGTGGCTGTGTCCTGGTCACAGGCTTTCCCACAGCCCAGGCTCATCTCCTGGTCTTTGTAGACCCTCCTGTCTGGATCTTTACCATCTCCTCTACTGAGAAGACCACACCAAACTCTTTAGACTGTCCGTTTTGCTTTCAGACCGCTTGGATCAGAGGGCGATCATCTGCCTTGGGTATTGCTGGGTGTGTCCCAGCTTCTCACCTTGTCCCTGAGCAGCCTCTTGGCCCTGACGGGAGATTTGGATTTTTATGTCAGCACAAGTCAGTAGAGAGCCAGGGAAGGGCCTCAGTCCCAGGAGCGGTTTCAGGAAGGCCGTGGAGAAGGCAGGGTGAAAAGAAGGTGAACGGACAGAAACGGCAGGTGAGTTTGGGCGATGACACGGGTGAGGGTGGCATTCGTTAAAAGAGAAAAAAATATCAGGAGGCTTTTTAGGAAAGGCAACAGCTCCATCTTGGGCAGTTGGAGTGGGAAGGGCCTGAAGACATCAATGAATACGGAGTTTCCCGGAGTTCCGGAGGGAGGTTCCAGTTCACCCCCAGAGGTTTGAACACTGTAAGGGGACAGATGGCTAGGGAGAGTCATGAGAACAGATGAGACAGATTTGTGTATCAGAGGCGGAGAATTCCAGGAGGGAACAGCTTGTAGGTGGAACACAAGGACAGCTCAGGCCTGGGGGTTTTCTGGAAGGATCAAATGAAAAATAATTTAAAGCACTGCACTGGGTTTAATAACTGGAGGGCCCGAAAGGCAAGTGACTGTGGGCTGGCGAGGGCCAGGAGGCCCAGGACAGCCAGTGCGGCCACAACTCCAGGTGGGAAGTGCTGGGAGGGCGGAAGGGCCGGGCTCAGAGGGGGCGATCTTGCGGGCTTCTGGAGAGCACGGCTCTCTGAGGGGGCCGGCTCCCCCAATTCACTGCACCCTGGAGATGCATCCATCCGCCCTCAAGCTGCCGAGGACAATGAAAAGCAGCCTGATAAACAGAGAAAGAGTCTCAGGGAGCAAAGCCACACCACAAACGGTAAGGAGAGAGAGATTGTCTTGCAGCCATTTCATTTTGGGGCTGGACCAGGACGATGATGCACCGTTTTCCTCTCCCTCCTCCCCGCTCAAGAAACAGAGCCCCACAGCCCCCTCCATCCCAGCCGGAAGCCCGGATGGCACCCACCCTGAGCCCCAGGCCCAGAGCAGAAGCCTCAGGACCCAAGGGCTGGAAAGGGCGCCCAAGCCAGGCAAGGGACCGGGGTGAGAAGGGGAGGGCAGCGTCTCGGGGGTGGGCTCCCTACGGCCCCCCTCCACCTCTCATTCCACTAAAGGCTCGTGCGGTGCCACCCAGCCCCGGGAAATTGCAGTGTGGTGTCAGGGCAATCGATTTAATTGTTTCAAATACAACGTCGTTTTGACGTTGTGAAATTTGGGGATTACGGGTTTGCATTTCAGCTTCCTGGAAGACTGAAGATTCAGCGGTTTCCTGTAAAATGTGCCTCCTTTGCTGAATTCCTCATAGAGACAGGAAGATCAATCGATTCGGCTTTATTTGCCTTAGGGGTGATAATGATCAGATGTGAAACAGTCCCGGAGTTTCAAAAGTCAGCATGGATTTCGGGGCATCAGGGCAGGCGGACAGTTCCCCAGGGGCCCTAACCTCCTCCCTCTCACCTAGCCGACGATGTCGGTCCGCCCTGGGGTGTACAGAGTTAGAGACTAGGGCTGAGGGTGGCTGGGAAGGGGAAACCAGTGCCACAGAATTACAGAGTGGGACTTTTAATGTGCGTCCCCCTGTTCTGTCTTCCTCTAAAACATCATTTCCCCATCCCTCTCTCGGACATCTTCCCAGCAAGGACCAATGCTAATCCCAAGACCTTCTGTTTACAAGTGAGTCAAGTGAAACTCAGAAGGACAAGGCGAGTCCCGCGATCATAAGGTCACCCACCAATAAGGGAGGAATGATAGAATCCAGGCCTTCTGGTCCCCTGCAGACAGCGGTCGCCTGGGTGTGGCACCAGTCCAACCAACAGTGACTGAAGGGATGAAATAACAGGAGCTTGAATCACACCCATCTTATTTCCAGTGAGGCCGCATCGGAAGGGAGCACCTTCGAGCCTCTCTGCCCACTCCCCGCCGCCACTCACCAGCCTCGTGGGGGCGGACGGGGAGTCTCCTTGAGGGCCTTGGGTTAGCCTCGACGACAACGTGGCCTCACGTGCCCATCTCCCCAGATGAGGTGTGTTCTCTGGAATTGTCTCTAACCAAAGAAACTTGAAACAGCCAGAGGCTCTCCAGGGAGCTGGGACCCGGACTTCCACCATGTGCAGGACCTGGGAGCCGTGGACTCAGGCCCCAGACCCGAGCACCATCCCCACGACCCCCACCATGCCCTTGTGTAATTTGCCTTCCTGGAATGGGTCAGCTCCGGGACTTCTCCCAGGCCTCCTCCTGGCTTCTCCGAAGGGCCTCTGACCTGGGCATTCTGCCGCTCAAATGCCCCCTAATCTGCTTCCCAGATCTGGCTGTTAGTGAAATGAGCACCTGCTGAAACAGAGGGAAAGACATATTAATTCTCCTTGGGTCTATCATCAAGGGCAGAGACTGTCTACAGAATCAAAGCAACACGTTCGATCAGATACCCGACTTGGTCCCAACCTGCCTGTTCACCCTTCCCCTCCCTGCCCTCCTCTCTGTCTCTCTCGCTTTTAAAGCTCTCAGAGCTCTATTCAGAGGCTCCAAGCACGCACTGCACCTTCTTGCCTTGAGGTATTTGCTCCTCTGCCTGATACAGATCAAACACACAATGGACATTTGTTGAGCAAATAATTTTTTTAATGAATGAACAACGAATCCCATAATTCTGTCTGCCTAGAAGAGCTCTCTCCTCATCCTCATAGGTTTGAAGCCCTTTCTCTCCCCAGGTTTTGCCTAGTTACAAGAATGCACCCCACACCTATTGCCCACTCTGACGCTTTGACCTCTGGGTCACGCACACCATGGAGTGTGTCCTCAGGGGCATACTCATGGTCCCGGGGTTCTGCCAGCAGGTGGTTTCCAATATGAGTCGTTGAATAGCTTATTCAACTGCTGTATAGGACTGTTCACTCTATCACCAGTCTCATTTAATAAAAATATCCAATGGGTCCACAGTGCTTTAGCGCTTACAGAATGCCGAGGTATGCATTGTCCCAGGTTGGGTCCCCATTGGCCAGGCAAGAAAACTGAGGCTCCCACAGGGAGTCATAAATAAGGACACAGGATTCCAGCAGTAAAACCCACTGCCCCTTCCACTGGACCAGGGCTGACCGTCAGATTAAGCCTGTTGGGAAGAGATGGCCAACCTAGCCCGTGCCTCGTTTTTCCCAGGGCTCTGCTGGCTTTCCTCCTCTGCCTGGGCGGGGGGTTCTGCTCCGCCAGGAGACGTCTCATTATTCCCCAACACCCTGTACTCCACAGTGCATTCTTGCCCTGCCCTGCGAGTTAATTCCCCATTCCCTCTTTGCCAAAGGCTGGCTCCCAACAGGTAATAATTCTCAGACACTTTGAAATTGATAATTATCCAGGTAAATATATTGTTTCTTATTTGCACATTATGCAGAGGATAGAAATCCTGGATTTCTGTAGTGTGTTGGTTGCTTCACCTGATTCAGTTTTAAATTAGATTAAAATTTTCACTCGTCAGATGGAAAGCAGAAATAAAGGCCGGCTCATGCATGAGTATGTTTAGGGTGTCCAGCCTTGACGACCACTAGGTGGAGGGCAGGAGGGTTAAAAGGACATACATAAAAGTGGTTTTCACTTATATTCACTTCCCTTGAGCCCGTCTTTTTTACCCAGACCCATCCTGGGCCGCTGGGAAGGTGGATCACCTGCCGGAGGAAGCCGGTCAGCCCCTAGAGTCTGGGTGCCCAAGGGAGCCAGGCTTCTCTCAGACAAGTATTTCAGTTTGCTGGTTTGATTAGTTTAAATGCAGTTATCCCTGGGAGTGGTTAATGCCTTAGGATATTATCCGTAATCTCTATTTTTCTCTTAGAGCGCCGGGTGCAGGAGACACAGCCCCAGAGAAACCTTGGATTTGCCTATCAGTCCACTTAGACATACTGCAGCTCTCGGGGGAACCCAGCCTGCACCCCAGAAAGATTAAGACTGACACCCCAATTCAGTTTAATATTTTATGTCTCTTCCAAAAGCAATTTAAAGAAGAGCTGGCTACCTGCATTTGTATTTACCCAGTGTCTCTCTGGAGCTTTAAGTGCTGGAGACAGCATTGCCGTCCCAGACCCTGGAATGGGAGCAGGGAAGGAAGTCAAGTTCCTCCCTGTTCTCCCCCATCCCGTCCCAGGAGGGCTGACGATCCTGTTAGCAAAGGAACTGGAAGGAAGAGGGGATTCCCTGGGAGCACCGCAGCACAGGGCCTGGAAACCTGCAACTCAGCTTCCGCAGGTCTGTGCCCGACGGGGGGCTTCTCTTCTGTCTCAGCTTGCACACAACGGTGTGCTCTCTCAGCCACCCTCACTCCACAGTAACTAAGGGAATCTCTGTGACATACTGAAGAGAGGAAGAAACAGAACTCAGTCCTGTGAGCCTGAGCTTTGCCCTGCATTTTATCCTTAGGAGGAGGCACTTCAAAGGATGAAAGGCTTTTCTTGTTCACATGGTTTCAATCACCTTTCAGTTTGTTAACTCCGTGTTCTGCTTATCAGTTCCCCTGACGAGATGGCAACCAGGCTGGGGCACAAAGCATTGCATTATCCATGGATCAGGGCACAGGTGCACCCCTCCACCAGGGCCCGGCCCCTCTCCCAGAGAGGACATGGTTTTGTATTGCAATAAGTCACCAGTAATCCAGGACACGCCAAAACCATTCCCAGGGAAGCCCAGGGGCTGCTAAAGTCTTTCATCAGCTAGATCTTTCTTCCGCCCAGTTTAATTGAATGTACCAATCTACATCACTGAGATGTAATTGACATAAAATATTGTATTAGTCCAAGGCAAACATACTGGGGAAATGTTTACCACAATAAGTTTAGTTAGCATCCATCACCTAGACATAAATTTTTTTCTTATGATAAGAGCACTTATGGCTTACTCTTTTAGCAACTTTCAAATATATGACACAATATTGTTAGCTGTCCTCACCATGTTGTACATTACATCCGCAGGACTTACTCATCTTAGGCTGGAAGTTTATGCTTTATGACCACTTTTGCATATTCCCACTGCACTTCTGGCGGCCCAACCATCAGTCTGTTCTCATGAGTTCATTTTTCTTAAGATTCTACATATAAATGAGATCATACAGTACTCATCTTTCTTAGTGTGACTTATTTTACTTAGCCCTCAAGGCAATAACTTGGACATATGACTTTAATTGGGAAATTTTTAGTCACAGTAATAAACCTACAAGAAGGAAAGTGATTTTGAAGCAGCTCTGTGGTCACCAGGTCACCAGTGTTTTGTTCTGCTTTTATAGAGTCGTAGGTTAGTGTTTTTGTTTTTAGGGTAAGGATTCAGAATTTAAAATAATTTAAAACAAGTTAGATCAAATGCAAATACCGAAATCTTTTTGTTGTTGTTGTTAGACGTTTTGAGAACCGGGGTTTTCACTCCAGTGAGGCAGGGAGATGGGCATCCCAAACCAGTGCCCGGGTGTGCCTGTCACAGGGTGTGCCTGTCACAGGGGAGCGTGGTTAACGGGGAGGGCAGCCGGCGCGTGGGAGAAGGTATGTGCTTCGTCTTCCTACTGCCTTTCTCTGTTTCAGAAATCCTAGCGTCACGGTGGACCAAACATGAAATCAGTAAAGTCTGTGCTTGAGAAGCTGCGGAGGGGAATTTTACACCCTGTGACCATTAAATCCACTGTACTGTGGACTATGATTCTATTTTCTTGAATTCATGGTGACACGCTCCTCTGACCCAGGTAAGGTAGCAGGCACACTGCTTCCTGAGATAGTTCCCCAGTTTAAAATGCACCCTGGAACCAAAAAGAGAAATTACAGCTAGGAGAGATTTGAGTATCTGGAGAAGAGTCCCAGGGGGCCAGGCTGCCTCGGGTTAGCTGTGCGCCTGTGAGGAGGGCTCAAGCCCAGGGAGGGATGCGGTTGTCATGGTGATCTACAGGGTGGCTGTGTAGGGGGCGGGGGGAGGGGACCTCCAGGGGGAATTCACGCCACTGTCTAAGGGAAGGTGCAGGGCTCTCTTTGGCCATCAGCTTCAAACTCCCATTCGATTGGAGGGCAGTGATCATGAATTTGCACTGTAATTGCAACACTAACGGCCATTTATTTTTTACTACAACCACTTCTTTGTCACCCATCCCTTCCAGTTGTGTGGTATGGATTTGGTTTAAAATCAGAGCAAATTTCAATTCACTACTTTTAATGTTTTCCATAGACCCCGTCACATAATTTAAGATGACTTGGGGTGTCCAGGTGGAGTCAGGCCTGGGTTGTTCTACTTGGAAGTGGTGAGTGAACTGACGCGAGGGAGATCAGCTCTGCCCAGTACTCAGTGAGGAGAGCAGAGACGGAAAACAAGAACCCGCCTAGGGAAAGCCAGCCCCTAAGGGGCAGACAAAGCAGGGGAGCTTGGAAGGAAAACAAAACGGAGCAGACAAGAGAGGGGAATGCCATCCAGAAGACAGGGAGATTTTAAAAGCCAGAAGAGAAAATGTGTCAAAGGAAGGGAATGGACAAAAACGTGCAACGTCACAGAGAGACAGATTGGTGAAGAACGAAGCTAGAGGCGGCTAATGAGACTGGAAAAGCCTTGGGAGAAAGCTGGGGACATAAACGGCTGCGTGCCTAGCTGTGGCGGGGACACAAGGGGACACACATGCTAAGTGACTCGCTCTGTATGTGCATTTTAACCAGCCTTATTGAGATATGCTTTCAACCAATAAAATTCACCAATTGTAAGAGTACATTCTGATGACTTTTGACAAATGAATATAGCTGTGTAACCGCCACCATAATCTCATGTTATAGCCTCGTGATCCCAAAACGTTCCCTGGTGCCTTTTTCTGTCAATCTTGTTTCTACCCCAGGCCCCTAGCAAACACTGATCTACTTTCTGTCACTGTAGTTTTGCCTTTTCTAGAACTTCATGTAAATGGCATCCTACATCATGTAATGCTTTGTTTCTGGCTTTCTTCCCTGACGCCATTAAGATAGATGGTGCTGTGGTGCACCTTTGAAGTCTGCTGCTTTCGCTTGCTGAATAGGACTCCCCAGTATGCATGCCCCAAAAGGTGTGTCGATCCATTCACCAACTGATGGACCTTTGGGGGTTACTCGTTCGGGACTATTATGAATAAAGCTGCTAGAAACAAATGAGAACACGTGGAGCTATATCTTCATTTCTCTTAGGCAAACATGTAGTGAAAAGGCTCTTGGGCGTCAGGTAAAGTTACATTTAATTTTATAAAAGATTGTCAAACTGTTCATCAAAGAGGGCTGTACCGTTTTGAACATCCACCAGTACTAGGTGAGAGCTCCACCCAAAAGGAAAATCAAGTTTTGGCAAAGCTGCTAAACATCTTTTTTTTTTTTTTAAAGTATCTCTGATACACAATCTTAGGTTAGTTTCAGGTACACAGCACAATGGCTCCACGGCTCCCCATATTAGTGGACCCCCACCCCCACTAGTGCAGTTACTGTTTGTCAACATAAAAAGATGTTATGGAATCATTGGCTGTATTCTCCCCGTGAACAACTTACATTATGATTGAGAATTTTTGTGCCTTTTTATCCCCCTCCCCCTCCCCACCTCCCTCCCCCAGCCCCTCCCCCATGGTAACCACCAGTCACTTCTCAGTGTCTATGAGTCTACTGCTGTTTTGTTCATTTTGTTTTATTTTGTTTTTGTATTGTACAAATAACTGAAATCGTATTTGTCTTTCTCCACCTGGCTTATTTCACTGAGCATAATACCCTCTAGGTCCATCCATGTTGTCACAAATGGGAGCATTTCTTTCTTTTTTATGGCTGAACAATATATACATCCTCTTCATCCATTCATCTATTGATGGACACTTTGGTTACATCTGTATCTTGGCCTTTGAAAAGAATGTGGCAATAGCTGCTACCCATCTTTACTAAAACTTGGTATTGACAGTCTCTTCAAATTTTCCTGTCCTAATGGGTATGTATATAGTAGAATATTGTTGGGATTTTAACTTGCATTTCCCCTGTGTTAAATAATGTTGAACATTCTGTCATAAGCTTATTTATATATCTAATTTGATTATGTATCTATTCAAAAGTTTACCCACTTTTAATTGGGTTGTCTTCTTGTTACTGAGTTATGAAAGCTCTTTATATATTTTATATTCAAATTCTTTATCATATATATGCTTTACAAATATTTTTTGACAGACTGAGGCTTGCCTTTTCATCTCCTTATCCGCATTTTTTGAGCAGGAAAATGTTTAATTTTGATGTCTAATATATCAATTTATTCTTTCAAGGTTCATAATTTTTGTCATGCCTAAGAAATTTTTGCTCAACACAAGTCTTAATTTATTCCTATTTTTTCTTCTAGGAGTCTCCTCTACAAAATTCTATATTCTTAAGTTTAGTTCTATATCTGTTAGAAAAAGCATAAAACCTAAATGTGATTTATTCCCACCAGGAGGCTTAAACATTTTAACCATAAGGTATTAACAAAGGGCCACGTGGTAGAAAATATGCCAGAAAGCTGCTCAGACTGAGAGTCGGGGTGGAGGGGGGGAATCGGTAAGGGCCTGGGTATACCTGTTTGAGTTTTTTTAACCTACCAATGAAATTAAGACAAATGTAAGAGAAGGCCCAATGTGGATATAATTGGCTTAGGCAACGTCCGGGAAGCAATGGGAACCCTGTAGGTCTCAGCCAATGAGGAACCAGGGGAGGGACTCACATGCTAGGGAATAAATTACTTGGCACCAACAGCCCTAGAGGTGCCTGCCCACCAGACACCCGATCTTGCAAGACCGTCAGTAAAACCTCGCTCCGCTGTTCTCTTTGTCTCCGTGTCCACTTACTGAGTTTGGACCAGTGAGTGTGTTTGTCACATGATGAGTTTGTGGGAGGAAGACTACAGAGATGAAGTACAATTATCACCTCAAGGGTACGTGCATGCTATCAGCATAAATCAGCATAACCGATACTAACTGTGATCACCTATTTGAGATAGTGTTTTTCAAGTTTCTCCAAGTATAGCTACTCTTTCAATTCTTAGGGAGGTTTAACAATAAATTAGATTTAATTGATAGATATAGGCCTATCAAAAACTTATTTCTTCTAAAGGGAGGTTTGTGTTTTTCATGGCTTTTGTTCATTTTATTTAATCTGTTGAATTTATTGCCATGAATTGTTCAAACTAGTCTCTTATATCCTCTTAAATGTTCGTAGAATCTGGAATAGCACTTCTCTTTCATTCCTGATGTTAGTAATTTGTGTTTTTTTTTTCTCTTTTTAATTTTTTCTTTTTTTTTTTCGTCTCATCTTTTTTATGTCTTACTTATCAGTCTGGCTGGAGGGGGTGATAGATTTTATGGATTGTCTCACAAAATTGGCTTTTGTGTCATTGATTGTTTTCTATTGTTATATCTTCTATTTTATCCATTTCTTTTTTATATTTACTATTTCCTTTTTTTCCCCCTGATTTCCTTGGCCTTAATTTGCTCTTCCTTTTACAGTTTGTTCACAATGAAGCCAAGCCTAGTTCACTTATTTTTGGAACTGTCTACCTATATCATACAAGCACACAATGCTATAAATTTCCCTCTAAGAACTGCTTTAGTTGAAACCAACAAATTTTTATCTATTTTCTTCTTTTGTTTTTTTCAAACACTTTCTAAGTTCATTTGTGATTTTTTTTTTCTCTACCAATAGGCTATTTAGAAGTATGTTGTTTCATTTTTCCAAAGATTTCTATTCTTCATCCTTTCAAACTGATCCTGATTTCCATCTGGTATCATTTTCTTCTCCCTTGAAGAACTAAATTCCTGTAATATTTCTCATGGTGCAGGTCTGATAAATAGCTCAGATTTTATTTATCTGAAATAGTTTTTATTCTACTTTTGAAGGAAATTGTGCTTAGTATGAAATTCTCAATTGACAGTTCTCTTTTATCAGCCCTTTAAATATAGCATTCCATTGTCGTCTGAATTACACAGTTCCTGGCGAGAACTCTTCTGACACTCTTATCTTTGTTTCTCTGTGTCTTTGTCTTTTGGCTGCTTGCAAAATTTTCCCTCTGTCTCTGGCTTTCAACAGTTTGCTTATGATGTTCATTGGTGTATTTTTCCTTGCTTCTGCTTGGGTTTTGCTGACATCCTTGAAACTGTGGTTGTGGGTAAAAGTGTAATATTTCCAGAATCTCTCACCTGGCTTTTGTGCATATGCATATCAACAGGCCTTCCTCAGGGGTGGAGAATGGTAGTTCATGTCCATATCAATGGGTGATTACCTGGACCACTGGGGCTTATCTCAACCTGAGAGTTTTGTGGGGAGGATTCACTTGCTTCTGCAGCAGCAGGAGAGAGAGACGCCCCCCCTCCCCCGCCCCGCCCATGGGATGGCTTTTTGTAAGCAATAAACAAGTTTTAAACTTTGTTTCTTCCTTTGATTAATTTCGGTTTCAGCTAGGTATTTTGCCCAGGGATTTTCTCTCCCCGGAGTTGTTACAGTGGTTTATAGATTTCAATCTGTGGAAGTTTAGGCCATTACTTCTTCAATTACTTTTTTCTCTCTCTCCACTCCTTCTGGGCCCCTAATTACATGTTTATTGGTGCTAGACATTTTCTTACATACCAATGATACTGTTACTCTTTTTTCCAAACTTTTTTCTCTATATATTCAATTTTGAAGAGTTCCTATTGCTATATTTTTACGTTCACTGATATTCACCCTGCTGTATTTAATCCACTGTTCATTACAGTGTATTGTTAAATTTCAGATATTGTATTATCCATATTTGAAATTCCAGTCACATATTTTCCTATCTTCCATTTCTTACCTCATTGTATTTGTCTTTTCCTGTATTTTCTTTAATAATAAAGTATATAATGACTTTTAATATCATTATCTGCTACTTTCTACCATTTCTGTCATTTTGGGGTCTGTTTCTACTGATTATTTTTTTCTCCCAATAATAGTTCATATTTTTTTGCTCTTTGCGTGCCTAGTAATTTTGATTAGATGGTGGACATTGTGAATCTTACATTACTCGGGTGCTGAATTTTTGTTGTGTTCCTTTAAAATGCGTTGGAGTTAGTTTTAGAAGGCAGTTAATTTATTTGAAATCTCTTGTCTCCTATCAAGGCTTGCTGGCAAGCTTTTTTAGGACAGATCTGGAGCAGTCTTTGGTCTAGGGATAATTTATCCCAACTGCTACTGTGGTTATCTTCTTGAGGACTGTACCTGATAACCCTGTGTATTATTATAAAGTCAGTCCTCTCTGGCTGGTGGAAACACAAATTATTTCTAACCCCATGTGAGCTCTAGTAATGTTTAGCCTTCTGTTTTGCAGGTTTCTTTTCCCAGATTCAGGTACTTGCCTTTCACACACGGGCAGATGTATTCACCTACAAAGCTCTTACCCTCTGAAGCTCTATTTCTTTTCAGTATTCTGTCTCACAAATACTTGCCTTCCACCTTCTCTTGCCCCCCAATTCTGATGTCTTTCTCCTGAGCTTAGTGTGATCATCAGACTGTTTGGGAACCCCCTTTCTGCACTACAGCCAAGGAATTGTCTCCATACACTAAGCTGGGGCAGTTGTCAGGCTTCGCTGGTTTGTGTCTCATCAATCAGTAATATCAATCATGTACTACCTGTGTCTAATGACTGAAAACATTACGTCTTAGAATTTTGTCCAGTTTTCTATGACCTTTTGTTTCAGGTAGGAAGATAAACCCAGACCCTGTACTCCATCATGGGAGGAAGCAGATATCTATGATATTCTTTTAAGAGGATTTGTGGAAAAGACAGAGAGAGGGAGAGGAGGAGACAATAGCTTAAAGGTTAGACAGGATCAAGGGAACATTTTTCCTCAGTTTGAAGAGATATTTACTCCTGTAGACATGAGAGAATGAGCAAAGGATAAGCATGATTAGAGCTAAAGTTTGCAATTAAAAAAGAAAAACTGGTTTTCTATACTCTCACAACACTTTCTCACCTTGGACAATTCTTACACTAAATACCTAGAGGTATGAAAGACTCCACAAGTCCTACAAGTTTGCCCCCCACTTTAGATACCAATTACAAATCTCAGGCTGTGACCTCTACTTCCAACCAACCAGCTATAAATCATGGTTCCCACAACTCACTCCTCCTTTGATTCAGTAATTCGCTAGAATGGCTCACAGAATTCAAGGAAACACTTCCTTTTATTATATGTGTATAGCATACATGTATACATATACAATAGAAGGATACAGCTCAGGAACAGACAAATGGCAGAGATGCACAGGACAATGTCTGAAAGTCAGGATGTACAGAGCTTCTATACCATCTCTAGGTGCATCACCTCAATGTAGTCAGGAACATGGAAGGTCTCTGAATCCCTTCAGTTAGGGTTTTAATGGAGGCTTTGTGACATATCATGATTAATTAACTACTGCTGATTAACTCACCCTCCAGCCTCTCCCCTTCCTGTAGTCAGGGGTGGGGCTCAAAGTCCCAACCTTCTAATCACACTGTTGGCCACCTGGGCAAATTGTGCCCTGTCCTCAGAGGCTTTGTAAATGTTATCTCATTAACACACTCACCTGTGGTGAAATAGGGCTTGTTTGATTAACAGAAAAATGCTCTTTTCACCTTTATCCCTCCATTCCTGAGCTGTGATAAAAGCCGAATATTACCATGAAACCTGCTCCTATTGTTTTTTATCACTTAGGAAATTAAAAAGGTTTTAGGAGCTCTGGCCAGGCACCAGAGACAAAATATGTATTTCTTATTATATCACGATTATATTATAATACGATTATCACAAAATGCTGTCATTCAGCCCCATTCCTCGGTCTGGCTGCAAAGATTCCCTGAGATCCTTGCTTCTTGTTACTCTATTAAAAATAGGGAAGAGGTCATACATGGTCAGATGGTCAGACGCCTCTAACTCTTGTGAAAGTGTACCCACAGGCGGGTGGGGTCCAGGTGCCTCCCACAAGCCCTGTTTGCAGAGGCTGCCCGCTTCCCCTGGACCGCCCACACGAGGCCTTGTTTGACTGGCAAGCTCTTGCTTTAGATTTTGGATTTGCCTACGGTCAGATTATTACCCAACTTCTGCCCAGATTTTGTGCTGAGTGACCCCAGACAGGTCCGTATTCTTCCTTTACTTCCCAGGCTAAAGTTTGGCATCCTTCCATCTGGGCATCTGTCAGACTTTGCATGAATTAGGAGCATCAGCACACATAGTCCCGTGTGAGAGGTCAAGGCTTCGTAAGTGGAATGCAGGTTCGATTTCCGTCCCCGGCCTCCTGCTGGCCGGCCACCTGGTACAGCGTACAACCCGCAGAGCTGCGTGCAGCTGGCACAGGACCCTTGATCTTTCCTTGGTTCCCTTCTTTCTTGGCAATAACAATTAAGAGTGGCTGGGCCTGTCAGGCAGGGCCGCGGCCTCTCCATTTGCTGTTCTTCCTGAGTCAGTGCCGTTGTCCGTCCAGGCCGACCTCGATCCCACTGGGGGGGGTGTAACGATACCGAACTTTAAAGCGGTTCTGGGAGAGTTTGGTGGGCAAAGAACCTGAAGGGCAAAACGAGGCAGGCCCAGGCAATGGTTCCCAAATTGTGTTCTATGAAACACTGTTTCCACAGGACATTTTGTGGGTGAGAAAAAAGATTTGTCTGGTCAAAGGTACTTGAGAAATGCTGGTTTAGAGACAGTTAGACTCCTTTCTTGCAGGTCTTCTCAGGGCTTCTAATACACTAATGCCTGGAATGCACCTCCGGGGGAATTTAGAGTAAGGGGCATTTCCGAACTTCCCAGATCACACCTCGGGATACCAGCATGCCACAGAATGCGAGAACTATGGCACAGAACCAGGCAGCCCCTCTGCATTCGTGTCGGCTGCATGCAAGGCTGAGAAATAATCATGGAAAAACGCCTGCTGATGACGTCTCTGAATCCAGCCCCTTGGGGCCAGGACCTGACGTCTGCTTAACATACAGCCTTTGATTTTCCCACTCCTGCATTCTCAAAGGGGCTTTCACAAGGCTGTTCTTGAAATATGCTGATGATTTTCTGTGAAACAACTGGCCTGCTCGTTTAAAAATGACAGGTTTTCTCTTTCAGCCCTTTTGGTGAGCTCTCTTTGATTAAAGGTGACTTAGAACAAAAAAAGTTACCTTCTCAATTCTCATCCCGACCCACCAATGAGGTAACAGGATGGGAAGGGAGACATGTTTAGATTGTGAGCTGCCACTCCTGCTTCCAGCTACCTCCTGCGTGGGCCCAAGCGGGCGTCTCCTTCCATCTCAAAGCTGGGTCCGGCCCAACCCCACCTGCCTTTGGGCATATGCTTCCTGCGGTGATGGAAACCGTCCTCTAAGGCTGGAAGAGGGGCAGAAGTGGTTCCTATGGGTGGAAACGTTTGGATAAAGCTGAGGGCTGGCATCTTCAACACCGTGCAACTGACAGAAAAAATCGGAGACATCCATGCTTTTGCTGCACAAGTTCTCACGGAACAGAGTTCTCGAGACCGGGCTTCAGACACCTATGAGACGGCTGAATCAGGGACTTTGAGGGCTGATTATTCAGCAGCCAGTCTGCTGTTGGGTGCAAGGCAACATGCAGCTATGGTCGGCTGGAGGAGGAGCTCGAGATGCGTAAGGTGGGTGCTGGTCTCTTGGAGTACTCAGTTGACGAGATGGATGGGTGCAACAATCATACTGTATAAAGACACCTATGATATATAGGGTGAGCATGCTGTACCCAATAAGCAGATGGGAACTCAGAGGAGAAAGGTTCCCTGTGGGTGGGGTCTGCAGAAGGCTCTACACAAGAGCCCACATATGCACACTGTCTTGCCAACGGGTTTCAGCCCCAGGCAAGTTTGCTATGGATTCAATGTGACCAAAGCAATTGACAGCAAAACTGTTCTTGGGGTGAAAGGGTTATACCCAACTTTATTTCCTGGTGGCAGGTCAGCCACTAAAATCCCGTTCCCTCAGAGCGAGTCTGCATGCAGCAAGCCGGTCTCTGCCTCTGGGCCTCCCTGCCCGCACAGCCGTCCTCTGGGCCTCTGTCCTTGGCACTGCCACCACTCCAGCCTCTGCTCTGCTCTCCCGCAGTCTTGCAGCCGTGCCACCGTGTCGCGCCCAGAGCACTGGGCGGAGCTCTTTACATAGAGTCAACAGCCATGTATTGCCCACAGGTGTGCAGTGAGGCAGTCAACCAGGGCCAGGTGAGAATCCTGGCCACAGGAACTCTCATTTTATCCACCATCGGTCATGTCTGCACCATGGCATTCAGGAGGAAGAGCAGTTGTCAGCGTCACTTACAGTAGGTGCAATACGTGTGACATGACAAGCCCCCAGCAGTCTGGGCAGGTCACCAGCTTGCACGGTAGTTGTCACATGAGACCCTCCTTTGGGGTTCCTCTGATAAGACAACAGCGGGACTCCTGCCCCCCCTCCCCGTGTCCCCCCACCACAGCCACGGTTACAGAGCAAGCCACAGGGGAAAGTCACACACCTACTCTCAGGGACAGCAGGGCTGAGCGACAAATGAGCTCTGCTCTTTGCAAAATCCTTCCACACACAGCCTCAGGTGAGCCCCAGGTGAGTCTACCTCCCCCTAGGTATATCCTGGAGAGGCAGGAAGGACAAGATTACAATTAAACCAAGACTGCCAGAGCAAGGGACTCACCCACTCTCCCGGGGAATGGGTCAGTAAGAACAGCTTTGTCACCTGCCGCTCTTTGCCTTTGATGTGTGGGAGAGGTGAAGGAAGGCAGCCAGACTGGTCTTGTTCATTAAACTTCAGTCATCAAAAACAAACTCAGCCATTGTTCAATGTTCTAATATTTCCAAATAGCCCATCTTTGGCTGGGTTCATTTCATTCTTTGAAAGGATTGGTTTCTACGTTTGGGCCAAACTACTTGATAAACGCATTCCCTGGAGTAGTTTTTGCTTTTATTCCACACAAGAAAAAAATTCAGCTGCCTGGTGCACTCTAGCCACAGGAAAGGAGAGATACCCAAATCAGGCGTTTGTATCGGCCCCTTGGAGCACTCGGAGGCCTCCCTCCCTTGCTGTGTTCTGCCCTTTGATGTGCGCTCACCCTGATAGAGCGCTACCTGGCTGTGGATAAAATGAGAGTTCCTGTGATCAGGGTTCTCACCCGCCCCGGTTGGCTAGCTCACTACACACGTGTGGGCCATACGCTGCTATTGACTCTAATAAAGAGCCCTGCCGAGTGTTCTGGGTGACAGAGTGGCATGGCTGCAAGGCTGCAGGAGAGCAGAGCAGAGGCTGGAGTGGCGACAGCTGTGCGGGCAGAGAGGCCCGGAGGACGACTGTGCCGGCGGAGAGGCCCAGAGGCAGAGACCGGCTCGCTGTGTGCAGACTCGCTCTGAGGGAACGGGATGTTAGTGACTGACCTGCCACCGTGGGAATAAAGTTGGGCCTAACCCTTTCACCCCAAGAACGTCTTACTGTCATATCTTTGGGCCCATTGAATCCATAGTGAACTCGCCCAGGGCTCAAACCCATTGGCAAGACACTGGCCTAATGGTCCTGTTGGGAGAAATGTCACTCACTGTGTCCTATGTCTCTGATTCTCACTCTCCATGGCGGGGGAGACCCAGCCCTTGCTTCCTGCATCCCTCGTGACCTTGCGTCCTTCAGGAGCTCATTTCCGGCTCTCTTCCAGTTCCCCACTCCCGCCACCCCACCCCACCCTGCCCTGTGCTAGCAGCCTCCTTGTGCCTTACCCGCCTTTGGCCTCGCTACAAGCATACCGCAGGGCACCTTCAGCCACATTTGCTTTCCATGGCACCCCATCCACCCCCGGGTCTTAACTGCTTGGAGAGGGGGATGCAGTTTACTCAGTCCAGCCAATCACATCTTCAGGTCCTGGGGACCTGGAGTTGAGCCACAGAGATCCCCCTCAACGTCGGTTAGGTGGTGGGGCTGGGAAGCCACATGAGGCCCGGTGGGGGCGGCCATGGCTGCCCTGGTCAGCCCAGAAGCAGAGCATGCAGTGCTTTAGAGAGCGGCATGAAGCCAGGAGCAGAACGGGGGGCTCCCAGAAGTGGCGGGCTCTGGAAGCAGTTCTGGTAGAGATCTCAGTCCTGAGAGCTGGTCCCTCTGCAGCCTGGCTGCAGGTCCTGTCCCTGCCCTTTTCTGCACAAGCTGGGAGGCTCCCCTTGCTTGTAGCCCTGACCGGTGCTACTCTTGACCTCGCTTCTTGGTGGGACAATGTAGCTGCCAGCATCTGCTCCCACTTACCGGCAGGTTTATTCTGACGCTGGCTTTTCCATCTCAGGAGGCAGTCTGATCTAATCTAATCTCTATGTGAATTGTGTCCCCCAAAATTCGTATATTGAGGTTCTAACCTCCAGAGCCCTGGAATGTGGCTGCATTTGGAGGCAGGGTCTTTAACGAGGTAATGAGGTTAGACTGAGTCCATTGGCGGGGCCCTAATCTAATCTGACTGGTGTCCTTACAAGAAGAGGCACGGAGGACACAGACGCGCACAGAGGGAGACCCTGTGCGGACACGGGGAGATCCGGCATCTACCCGCCCAGGAGAGAGACCTCAGGAAACACTACCCCTCCGGACGCCTCCATCTCAGACGTCCAGCCTCCAGCACCGTGAGACAGCAGAGCTCTGTGGCTGAAGCCCTTAGGGTGCAGCGCAAGCTGCGCTGTCCTTGCCGAGAGCTGGCGGCCCACACCGCCTCTGCCCCCGGAAGGAGTCCTGCTCCTGGCCCTGAACACGCATGGGGACTGTCGCTGGCTGAGGTTCCTCTGCTCCGTCTCAGCCCTTTGCTTCCTTGTGCAAGCGAGGTGTGGGGTGGTTATGGCGCAGTCCTTCCATGACCTTTGCATTTGTTCTTAACCTCCTTCCCCCAGCCTACAGACCCAGCAGGCTGGCACCGCGGCCTCCCTGGGGCGACACGCCTTCCCAGCGGGCCCCACACCGTTGAACGTGACGGACAGTTACAGACACGGCTGCCGACCCTCTTTCTCAGGCGCAAAGTCGCCTCACCGCCTGGTCCGGTCCCCTTTACGTGCTCCCCTTTGCCAGGTAGTGTGAGGATCCTGGCCCCTGACGCCCCTGGTCACCCCGCTTCTTTGCTCCTCTTTGCGGCAAAACTCCAAAGAATACCCTCAATTCTCCCCCTCCAAATCTCCTCCTCCATTCTCTCTCTCTCTAACAGGTTAGGCTTTCAGTTATGATTTATTTATTTAAGTTCTAAGTATCTGTCGAGAGCCCAGAGCTCGGTCCTCGGTCACCCCTGCTATTCCTCTGCACCTTCTGTGGCATTCTCTGCCCCCTCTGGGCTCTCTGCCCCCTCTGTGTCCCCTCTCAGATGGCTGCCTTCGGCCCACGCCGCTCTGCCAGGGTCCAGACACGTGCACCCACCCAACCGCTGCTTGACTTCTTCCCTGGGGAGTCTACAAGGCGTCCCAAACTCAACGCACCCAGGGACGGACGCCCGAGCCTAACGCCTTGCCATCTCAGCCGAGGGCAGCTCTCTGACTTGCGATGGCTCGGAACAAAACCTTGGGGACCGACCTGAGCGCCTCTCTTTCTCCCACGCCCCCTCCTCCCACTTCAGAGGAAACTGGGTGGGTTCTACCTCCAAAGGTAGGTGACCCTTCTCACCCGCCCTCCTGCTCCCGGCCCAGTCGAACCAGCTTCCTGCCTCTGCCCCTGCCCTGAAAATCAAGTCTCAGCACAACAGGTGTCAGTCTTCTGTCCCAAGCCTCTTCATTTCCCTCCGAGGGGAAGCCAAAGTCCTTTGGCAGCCCATGCGATCCTACATTCTAAACCAGCCACAGCGTCTGGCCCGTCATGGACCCCTTTGCCCGTCTCTCATTTTGCTCCGGCAACATTGGCCTCTCTCGGTTCACCCCGCAGCCAGACAAGTCCCTCACCCCGGGGCCTCTGCCCATGCTGGTCTGGCTCCTGCTGGGGTGCCCTTCCCCCAGGTACCTGCTTGACTAATTTTCTCGCCTCACCACAGTCTGGGCTCAATCGTCACTGCTCCGCGAGGCCGGTCTGGCCACCCTCTAATGCGGCAGGCTGTACCTCCCCGTGCCCTCACACTGCTCACCCGCCCTGCTCAGCTGGTCCTGTCCTGCGTGCCCCCGACCTGCAGACGTACTGGGGACATGGATGATGTGCGATGCATCCCTCCCTGCTCTCGCCTCATCACTTTGTGTGACTATAACCCCCAGAGAGACCCCAAGTCTGCTTTGTCTCCCAATGTCACCCAAGTTCCTAGGACAGTACCCGGCATGAAGCATGTGGCTAATATTGGCTGAACAAATAACTAGGACCTCTCCTTGACCGTTCTCCCATCTCCTGGAGCCCGCAGCTCTGGAGACGCCTCACCACGACCTCCTGGCCTCGTAAACACCCTCCCTCGCACGGAGGCTGCTTCGGACCACACGCCCTGCCTCACTCTTTCCCAGCGTTCCCACTGCGGCCCAGACCAGCCTGCCCCAGGCCGACTGCCGTACGGGTTGGGAAACGGTCCTCTCCACCTCTGCATCCTGCAGTCGTTATCAAATCAATCTTTTTAAAGTGCTCTTTTAGTCTACCCCCACTTCCCACTGCCCGGTGGATCCAGTTCACCTGTAGCAGCCTGAGAGCTGGTGTCCATGTGCAGGAGCTGTCCCCCGCAGGGGCCGTCCTGGCCACGGCCCTGTGCACGCCTCCATTGCTGCTTCCACCTGTCCCACTCTTTGGCCGCTCATCCATTTCTCCCTGGATGAGCATACTTAGGTCTGAACTACCCTCCTCTTCAAAGCCCAGCTCAAACCGTCCCCCACAACCCTTCCTAGGCGGGCCTGACACTGACCTGTGCCTTCCCTGAATTCTCACAACCGCAATTGAGGGCAGCTTCTGATTTAAAGTCAGATCAATGCCGCAGGAGATTAAGGACAGTAAAGCTTTTCTTGTTTGGAATTCCATAGGAGACTTGGATAGAAACCCGGCTCGCTCTCTATCACATATACTGCATTTTAAAGTTCTCTGTTGACCTCTTCTCTGTCCAAAACCAGCATTTTGCCACTTATGTATTCCATTCCTATCTATTGCGCGCGCATGTGCTCTGTCTTTCAAATAAGGTGGTAAGTTCCTTGAGGGTGAAAGCTGTTTTATTTATGGCGATACCTAGATTAGAAGTCCCGCAGGAACATGGCTCATTTATTCAAAGTCAGCTATGTTAAAAAATAAAAACAAAGCATCTTCATAAACCATTCTAATCAGAGCTGCCTGCTTACAGTTGCAGGTCAGAAATACTTTCATGCAGCCTCTGTTTTGTCCTCTACTGCCTCTGAATTCAGCAGGGCAGTCCTAGGGGGGGTGCAGGCAGTTGGGGGGGGGCTGGCCCTGCCGTCTGGAGCCTCTGCGATCCCCCCTGAGGCCTCAGCAGCGCCATCTTCAGGGCTGTCAGGCTGACCTTCAGGACGTGTCTCCACCTGCCACTCCTGCAACCTCCCCTACAGTAAGTAGATGGTGGATCTAGAGATGGTCCTTTGTGTTTACTGGTGAATTAAAACTCATGCCCTCTGCACTGTAGGCAGTGCACTAGAAGTAGGAGATGTTTTTGAAGGCAGAGGTTTTCTCTGTGTCTTCTTCAGTGTGTTCAGTAATCTAGAAACAGTGCTTGGCACAAAGTATGTACTCAAAATTTTGAGTCTGTGTTATCTCAGTGGGAGTTTATACTTTGAGTCCTGTGTCCCCAGTTATTCAATGAAATGTTGAGGAATTATCGATTGTTTTCATGGGGAGAAATTTCCTCCCCGCCTACAGCTTTTAAAGCAAAAATAACCCTGCAATGGTCACCAGGCTTGTGCAACCGATCCCGTAGGTGGCCGGCCACCTGCCCAGCTCATCCCTGAGCCCCTGAGGCCGCCACTCCCTCATCGCCTCTCTCCCCAGGCTCCCCATCCCTCGTCCCTACGGAGGCTGAAACTTTCTCCCACTCGTCCCCAAACACTGACCCAGCTCTGCTCTCTCTTCTCCCTCCCAGGACTTCCAGACGCACCACATCCGTGTTCCAGCACTTTGGGGGCCCTACTTGGGATCTGATTCAGGAATTTTCTCAGCATAACTTCTTTTCTGACACCCTGGAACATCCTGCATGATTTCTGTTCCTGACTCAGACGTTTCTGACAGATGTTCTTCCTGGGAATGAAACCGACAGAAGTACAACTCAGGTGCTGTTTAAAACCTTCCCAAGGAATTAGATCCAGGAAAAAAAAAAAATTTTTGTGGAGTTGAATTTAATCATTAGCAGGTCAACGACAGGAACCAGATGGCGTAACATTTTCGTTTCCCTTTCACTGCTGAGAGGCGTTCTAGGCCCCGCACAGACCTGTAATAAACAACCTGTTGAATAATTGATGGACAGCCAGCCAAGCATGCCGGAGGTCTCTGTCTGGCTGCAATGTCTGGTATTTTTTTTTTTTTAGGAAAAATTGTGATTATTTTCACTGCAGTTATTCACCAGATTTCCTTTGTTTGTTTTTTATGCTTTTTTTCTCCCAACTTTTCATTTTGAAGAATTTAAAATAGAGACAAAGTTGATAGACTAGTAACACCATTATGCTCTCTACCTGGATTCGACAATTAACATTTTTCCACATTTGTTTTCTCTCCTCTCTCCCTCTCTCTACTATAGCTATACCTGTGCTATATCTTTATAACTCTCTCTCTAAATATAAATACTTTTTTGCTGGGTTATTTGAAGGTCAGTTGCAGACGTCACAGCACTTCATCCCCTAAATCGGCCTGTGTCTCCTAAGGTTGGAGATATTTCTCTACATAATCACAGCAGTATCATTGTAGCTTATAATTAATACTCATTTCAAAATATAATCTCTCTTCATTTGTCCTTAAATGGAGATAATCGAGGACATTTGACCTTTGATCACCCAATAACTCTGCCATCCCTAATTGATTTGGAATAATCCTTGTTCCCTCCAAATCTCTCAGGTTTTATAGGTGTGCTAAAGACTCGCGGGTCACAGGAGACAGTTCCACTCTCTAGTTCTGGGATGGCAAAGGATTGTTCAGGCCCCAAAGATGGGTTGTTTCCAGAGCCAACCATAACAAGCCATGCCCACCCTCAAGCAAGAGCAGGGGAGGTGGGTCTGGGGGAGCTAAGGGCTGCTATGCATCTCATACAGCCGTTGGGTTCCTAAACCTCTGCAACTATGCAAGGTATGACCTCTCTCTCTCTCTCTTAAATCTGTCCTAGTCTCCTACCTACTTGCATCATAGACTGAAAACCCTGTACACGAGCCAGCAATGTTCTTGGCAATTCTGATTCAGCAGGTCTGGGATGGGAATCTCAGAAAACTGTATTTTCAAAGCTCTCCAGGATTAGACATCTGGCAGGGGGAGAGGAGAATGGAAAATCCCCCATTACATGGTCTGCCTACACAACACTTCTCTGTACATCTCATGGATGTGTGTTTGTGGGCTTTGCAAGATGGTTCCAATTATCTTTGGAAGTGAGTGGTGTGTAAACTATAAATAAATGAAAGACTTCCTCAGAACATCCATGCATACTTGAGCCAGCCGGGGGACTCTGCCGCTGACACGGGCAGGGGTGGGGGAGGAGGTCTTGGGCTTGGAGTGGGGCGGCCTGGGTCTGCCCTGCGTGCTGCCGCCTACTAGTTTCATGGGGTTTTGGGTAACTAACCTGAATTCTCTGAGCCTCAGGACATCCTCCAAGGCGAACAGAGTATTAGCTACCTCCTGGAGACTCCGTGCCATGGTGCCTGTGAAAACCCTTTGTAAAATACACAGCAGGTGTCTGGGTGAGTTAGGGAAACCATCCTCCGGGCACTTGGATCTACCTGGGGGGCAGCTGGGGCAGACACACAGGTCCGTTGGTGCACCGGACTGCGAGGCCTCCTGCAGACCCCACCCTCAGAGAAGGCAGCAGCCCCTGGCCTGGGAGGTGGGGAGGGGACGATTCCAAGGTCAGCGAGCACGTGGCTGGCACCGGCAGGGTTCTCCTCCCTGCCCGGGACACAAGGACAGAGGGAGAGATGGGCTATGAGACCAGAGTGTATGGAAACTATGAGAGCTGGTTCTTTAGCATCTCTGTGGAGCGTGGACAAGGCAAGGTGTCAGGCAGAATCCAGCCGTCCTGCCACCACGGGACGCCTGCTCAGCCAGATCTTAGGCTCACTGGGGCCACAGGCAGCCTGCAGGGCATGAGCTGAGCTGTACTGCAGGGGACGCCGGTAGCACAGCCACTCCAGTGGACACCTTTTCTGGGAGCCTTGGGTGAAGGGATTTACACAGCGGGGAGGTGGGGGCAAGAAGACCACCTCTCAGCTGATAATGAGAGGTCACCCAGAGGGGACAGGAGTCACTACGGAGGGCTTGGTGGGGCAGGGAGTCGCTCCAAAGCAATCCTCAAGAATTCCTTTCTGGAACTGTTGTGGTGATGATAATCTTACCCCAGGCCCCTGTGGCTGGTGACCCAGGCATTCCAGCAAGGAAAAGAGCCACAGGGAATGAAAGAACTGCTGCGTGAACTCTTCAGGTCTCGTCTGGAGCTCCCCTCTGCAGCTCTGCACCCCGAGGGGCTGGGGTGCGGTCCCGGCGTGTGAGCAGCCCGATGGTCTGCCTGTCCATCACCCTCCATGACTTGACATCCCCCTCAGGTGGGGTGTGGAGGCCCGTGTCCACCAGCCCAGGACACCGTGTGGCGGTTTCCGGAGATGCTCTGTTTCTAGCAGTGCGGGCTGCCAGGGCAGGGAGGGAGGGAGGCAGTGACAGGAAGTAGCTGGGCTGCAGGGCTCTCCGACAGAGGCCGAGGAGTGGGCACCAGTTCCACTGAGGGGCCTTTCCAGAGACTGAAAGGAAGTCTGTGATTCTTCATTATTTCTGATTTTTTTTTTTACTGGGGTATAACTTGCATATAGGTATCATAGGGGTACAACCCCTTGAACTTTTCACAAACTCAACGCATCACGGGACCAGCGCCTAGATCAAGTGCCAGAGGTCTCCAGCATCCCCCAAGCCCCTGCCGGGCTATTTCATCAGACCTCCACCCTACCTTTCCAGGTCACGCCTGTTTCGCTGGTCGTGTAACCAAAGGATTCCTTTGCACTCACAGTTCCAGACTTCACAGCAGGCTGGGCTGTGTAGGCAGATAGTGGAGCAGCGTTGTGCCTCTGCAAAACTGGAATAATGATAGCGTTTGCTTCATCCGCGAAGATTAATAATAATGGCGTAAAGTGACGCAAGCAGCACTTGAACGTGTAGTAAATAAGTGCATCACCGATGTCTGTATTTTTAGGGCCATTGAATTCTTTAACCTAAACCACGCCTGACAGATTATTTCTCATTTACAGTTCAAGTCAGGACATTTCTGGGAAGATTCCTGCAGGTGGTCAACACATGTATGCCCTGAGAATGGGACTGCGGAGCACCTGTCACCAAGAGTGGCACTTTTGAGGGACGGTAGTCCTTGACTCACTGCGGATGCAACTGTTTCACTCTAAAGCGACCCCTCCCGGTCAAGCCAGCCACGGTGGGACCTGGAGGGGTGGCAGGCCCTGGGCTGCATCCTTGATTATCTTTTTTTTTTTCTACAATAGCTTCTATGTGGATGCAATTCAAATTTTGCGGGGGGAAAAGAAGAGAGTACTGATTATCCAATTTCAGTGTTTAATATGTGGGTCCTAGTTAAGCACTTTTGATTTTGTTTTTCTTTTCTCTCCTAACTGGGTATATTTCCCTCATTCAACAATTTTAGAATAAGGAAAATGGGACTATTCGGTTATTAAGTTTCTGCTGTGTAATGACGTAAGGATGAATACATTGTGCAGGGTTCCTGACGCCGCCGACAACCGTGACCGGTACAGCAGACTGGCAGCAGAAAGACCTAAGATGTATTTATGTGTTCCTACAAATAGGTAGCTGTTTGTACCATACTATACAGTCAAGAAAAAAAAAAGCCCTAAGGGCTCTGGGCATGAAAATATCACATTGATAAATGATAGCTATGGTGCGGAACCGTACCAGGGGCTGAGTAAAGGGCGAGTCTAAACTTACAGCAAGTCTGTTACTCAGCTCATTACCTATAAAAATATAGAAACCGTGCACAAACCGCTGAATGTGCGGGTGGAAGTGTGTTAGGGATGCAAATACAGGCGAAAGAAGCGGAAAGGCCGAGTTATAGGAATGCTAGCTGCTAAGGGAAACCGGACGCAGTGGCGTTCAGAAGCCTGGGTTGTGTGACTTTACCTGAATGACTTAAGGTTTCTACATCTTTCCTAATCTGCAAAAGGAAATTAATAAATCAGGGTTTACCACCCTGCAAATTAAATCACTTTAAAAGAAAAATTGCACAAATAATCTCCATATGTTCTTTACCCAGACCTACCACTGTTTAATACGTTGCCACATTTGTTTTATTATCCCCAGCCTACATTTTTTTCTGAACTTTTGAGATTAGCTGTGTGTATCTTGCCCCTTCAACCTTTGATACTTCAGTTCCTGTTTCCTAAGAACAAGAATCTTCTAGGTAGTCACAGCAGCAGGTATCCACACCAGAAAGTGGAGCGCTGTACTACATGCTGCAGTGAGCACCACCAGGCCATGACCTGATCCATGGTCCAAAGTCCAGTTGGGTTAATTGCCCACTCAAGTCCTCCACGGCGCTTTTTGGCCTCTAGTGCAGGATCGGATATTGCATTTAGTTATCATGTCTCTGGAGGTCCACTCATCGGAGCAGTCCTTCTTCACCTTTCCTTGTCTGTCATGAGAGTGACCTGTCTAAGAATACAAACCAGTTCCTTTGCAGAATGTTCTTCAGCCTTGTTTTTGCCAATCCTTATTCGTGATTAGATGTGAGTTAAGGACCCTTGGCCAAAATACTAAACAGTGATGTTTGTGTCTGATTCCGGGTATCTCTGCAGGTGCAGGATGTCCATCCGACCCTCATGAGCGATGTTGATTTCGGTCACATGGCCAGTCTCTCCACTCTACAGTTACTAAGTTTCCTCTGCCCCTAACAAGTACTCTGCTAAAAGACACCTGAAGACCTTGTAAATATCCTCTTCTCATCAACTCCCCTCCTCCCACCAAACACAAGTGAGTATCCATTGATGAGTCTTCTCCAACCAATCTTTATTGGGATAGGTGCAGAAGGGTGAATTTCAACTTCACCCTTCCCTTCATATTCACCAGCTGACATTCTACCAGCCACCACCATCACCACCAATCCCCTTCATTTATTAATCTATTTATTATCAGAGGGTACGCAGAGATTCCCATTTCATTCAATATTTATTTTGATACATATATGTCCTAGAGTTAGCCAGTAGGGACCCTTCAAGCTAGCTCCTGTGATCTTTGAACATTCCCTCATTTTCATGTCTTCCTCACTATTACAACAAGGTGTTCTAGGTTTATTTAGTAATGTCTAGGCTCCAGTCATGGAATCAATCATTTCTCCAAGGAAACCCTCTCGTCGCAGAGAATGGTATTTAGAAACCAAGATCTGTTGCAATATGTGCTGATTGCTTTGGGCCCCTTCAGTGGACACATCTAGAAAATAAGTATGTATATATATATATTTATGTGTGTGTGTGTGTGTGTATGTTCATATGGTTATCTCTAATCCAAATCTACTGCGCAAGTATCTTCTTTGCCTTCTCTCATTCTATGTTGTATCTCCCTTCTGTAGTAGAAACCCATACTCCTCAAAGAAATACATTTTCTGACATGCCTCATTGCACTATATGCCTAAAATACTTTAACTGCTACACCATAACACTATGAAAAAATAAAGAAGCGTTCAAACATCGTTTGCTTTCTTTTATTCTCTAGGCTGAGGTGATGGCCTTTCTTTAAAAGTCACACGTGCCACTTCTTTTACCTGCTTTCTGTGTGGTTATTTGTTTGCAATATAGCTGGGTTCAGGGATTTCTGCTTGGGTTCTCTTCTGAGTTTTCTTACCCCATATTTGTTGATTTTATTTTACTTTTTGATTATGTAGGACATTAACCTGTTTCTGAAAGTCAAAGGCATACTCAAACAAGTGTCCCTCCTGCTATCCCTTCGCATTTTCCTGTCACTCCTTACAGGAAACCAACTGCACTGTTTTCTAGTTTATAATTGCTGTGTATATGTGTGTAGGTGAGTTTGTGTGTGACATATACGAATAGAGATATTTATATGTTTTCTTATTTTTCTCTCCTTCATTACACAAAAAGTAGCATATTATACTCTGTTGCACTTTGCTCTCTTCATTTCATAGCATATGCTGGAAGTCACTCTGTATCTCTTCAAAGAAGTCTTCCTTATTCTTTTGTATCTTCCTGGTAACAAAGTATTTTGCCAAGCTTTTGGGGTTTTGTCAATGTGGGGGGAGGGGCTCAATAGTATCTCCATAGTTTCAATTTGAAACTTTATTATGAATGAAATTTAATATTGTTTCATAGGTTTACTGCCTCTTCAGGATTTTTACTATGAATTGTCTGTGTGATTGTTTCACCCATCTCCATGTCTAAGTTCTTTTATATATTAGGGATAGTCCCCCTTTATCAGTGATGTGTGGAAATAATTTCTTCCAATCTCTCATTAACTTTTTTTGCGGTAAGATATACGGAACACAAAATAGACCATCCAAACTATTTCTAAGTGACAGTTGAGTGACACTGAGCACATACACCCTGTCCTCAGCCATCACAACCATCCACTCCAGAACTCTTTTGTCATCCCAAACTGAAACTCTGTACCAACTAAACAGTAACTTCTATTTCCAGTGTCCCCAGCCCCTGGCAACCACTCTTCTACCTTCTATCGCTATGAATGTGACCCCTGTAGGGTAGCTCTCATCAGCAGAATCATACAGTATTTGTCCGTTTGTGACTGGCTTATTTCACTTGGCATCACATCCCCAAGGTTTGTCCGTGTTGCCGCATGTGCCAGGACTTCTTTTTTTTCTCAGGCGGAATAATATTCTAGTGTATCGATGTACCACCGTTTCATCATCCACTCATCTGTTAATGGACGCTGGATTGCTTCCATCTTTTGGCTATTTTGAAGAACGGTGCCATGAACACGGGACGACGCATAACTTTTCATGTCCTTGCGAGGCTTACACACAACCGTGGAATTGCTAAATCGTATGGTGACTTTGTTTAACTTTTTGAGGATCTGCCGTACTGTTTCCCGCCTCAGCTGCATCATTTTACATTCCCACCAGCAATGCACAAGTTTCCAGTTTCTTCATGTCTTCAACATGTATTAAATTCTGTTTTTGTTTTTGTTTTTTAATAATGGCCATACTGATGGGCGCGAAGTGATATCTCACGGTGGGTTTTTGTTTTGTTTATAGCCTGCTCAGTGTTGGCGGTAGACCCAGTTTGCCTTAATGGGTTCCAGTCCTCATGAGGCCTATCTTATCCTGGAAGTTTCTCTGTCTTTGCATGTCCCCACGTCCCATGCAGCTTTTCTTCTGACTGCCAGGTCTGTAAACTACAGGGACTTCAGACCTGTAGCCATCCATGTATAATGGAAACAGACTCCCACTGACTTTTTTTTCTACCTCCAGCATTGTGCAAAGTCTAAGCCCACTCATACACTCCTTATTCCATATCATTAACAATGGTTTTATTTGGCAGATCAAATCCTGACTGATGTGCCTTCACTGGGAGTTGCAGCCTTGGCTAATAACTGTCCTTTTTTCCCTTAATGCTCTTTTGCTTCTTCCTTTGTTTGATATTAGGATCACAGCTCCTGGTTTAGTCGAGTTGGGTTTTCTTTTATGATCAAATTTGAAGATCTTCTGATACGCAAATTAAACCCATTTGTAAACTGACATACTGAAACGGTTTTGTCTTGACTTTGTCATACTGTTTCTTGTATAATTACTGCGTGAATTATTCTGTACTTTATTTCTTTCACTCTTTGGTATGTATTCCTTCCTATTTAAATATTTTTTCTTTTAGGCTTTTGGAGTAGGATTTCCAATATTTTGATATATTTTTGCTTTAGTGGTTAAATTTTTATATTTTGGTGTTACCCTTAATCCTTTTCTTAATCTCTTAACATTTGGCCTGTCCATTTTATATGGTCTTCTTTAGCCCCCAACCTTTACCTATTCGATAGTCAATGACATGATTCTGTTTTCCCTCTTCTCTCTCCCTTTTAAAATTATTTTTAGTTACACCTGTTCTACTTTATCGGAAGGTATAATGTGTACCTACTGTTCTTCCACCAATCAGTCATTTTGCTGTTCTCCTAGTTCTTTCTTGGCTGGGGAAAGCTCCTTCTCTGGAAAAGGCATATGATGTTCTCTGAATTTTTGCATTTGGTTCAAAAATCTGTTTGGCTATATCCTTGGTCCTTGAAGGCTGGACACAAAACCCCTTGGCTGGTATTTCCTTTCCCTGAGTCTTTTATAAATATTGCTTCACTGCTGCCTTGCTTTGAGGTTGTCTTTAAAAAGTTTCATGTCAGCCTAAATTTTTATTTCTGTGAGTAATTTGATCTTTTCGCCTTTAAAAATCTAATAGTGCTACTAAGATATGCTTTGGAGTTGATTATTCCAAACCCGTTTTCCAAGGTACACAGAAGATACTTTTGATAGGCAATTTAAATTTCATTTCTAGATTCATCTCTGAGATTATATCTTTTCCTCCTGAGTTTTATTGAGATATAATCGACACACAGCACTGTAGATGTTTAAGGTATACAGCATAATGACTTGACTTGACTTATTAATCATCTCATACTGATATAAAAAAAAAAGGAAGAAAAGAGTTTTTTTCCTTGTGATGAGAAGTTTTAGGACTTAATCCCTTAACAGCTCTCAACTACGCCATACAGCAGTGCCAAGGAGTCGTCATGCTGTAACATCTGTATTCAATATTAATTCTGTTTCACTGTTTGGTGTTTCTGTTTCACTGTTTGGTGTTTCTATTTCAGTGACCCAAGTTATATATATTATGGTTCTTCTTTCTTGGCCTCCATTTCAACCATTATCTCTGAATCGTTTTTACTTCTTTCTTTATCGTATTTTCAATTTCTTGATTATTTTCTTGCCATTTCTCAGTGTTGTTTTACATATTTGAATATAGTCTCCCTGGGGTATCTGGTAATTTTTCTGCTTCTGGGATAGTTTTTTCTTTTATTTGCAATTTCTTTCCTGAAAGTGATCAACTCTTGTTGCATTTCTTCCTAATTTTTGTCTAATCTGTTCCTTAGTTTTTGGATTCTTGATTCTGGTTGTGTATATGTGTGTTTATGTGTGTGTGTATCCAAATACATGATACTTTGCTCAGTTTGATATGTGGCATTACAAATTTCTCCTGCTTTGTAGTTTTATTGGGGGATTTTCATCAGCTGAAATGTTATGATTCATCATAAGAAAGGTGATTTCTGTTTTCTCTTTGTATGCAGTTGATTTGTTATTCTGTTACTAGGCACTTTGCCAAAGAGTTCTTAGTTCAAGAATGTTCTATCTGTATACTGAAGTGCAGTTTTTAATACATCTGTGGCTTTGGGAGGTATTGGTTGTCTTTTATATCTGCAAGATCTTTAATTTTCTTTTCTTACTTCTTTCTTTCAATTGCCAGGCCTCCAAAGGACGTTCTTGTTCTGCTTTTCTGACTTTTCCCAGAAGCAAGGCTTCTTCAAGGCTGCCACCTCCTGTCTCATTCTCTTTCAAACCTTTTCCCTTTCCCAGTCAAGTACCTGACCTGTGCTCGGTTTTTAGTTCTCCGTGTTGGGACTTTTCTTTTTATGGAGGGATTTAAGCCGGGGCTTCACTGAAGCCCTTGGCAACAGTGGAGGGAGCTCTGTTGGAATCTGATGTCTTTTCTTTCTTCTACTTACGAAAAATGTGAAGTTCAGGTTCCTGCATTCCTTCTCCT
>JAVSCE010004136.1:0-19355 GCA_032199065.1 Smutsia gigantea | reverse complement strand
ATGGACATGACAGTGTCATTAAAACATGTATCTTATTGCCCTTAAGGTTATTTCTTCTACAGCCCCTGTGGCCTGGATCTGCCCTGTGGCTGCAGCTGCTGCGTGATGATTCTCTGAACTCCCTACCCGTTCAGCTACTGGTACCTGTGGAATCAGAGAGCTATGGACTTAATATGCATAGGACTTTTTTCTTTTTTTTTTTATTAAGGTATCATTGATATGCAATCTTATGAAGGTTTCACATGGGCAACATTGTGGCTACTACATTCACCCATATTATCAAGTTCCCCTACATACCCCCATTACAGTCACTGTCCATCAGTGTAGAAAGGTGCTACAGAGTCATTACTTGTCTTCTCCATGCTGTACTGCCTTCCTCATGACCTACCTATATTGTGAGTGCTAATTATAATGCCCCTTGATCCTCTTCTCCCTCTCTCCTCACCTACTCTCCCCTTTGGTAACCACTAATCCCGTCTTGGAGTCTGTGAGTCTGCTGCTGTTTTGTTCCTTCAGTTTTTCTTTGTTCTTATACTCCACAAATGAGTAAAATCATTTGGTACTTATCTTTCTCTGTCTGGCTTATTTCACTAAGCATAATACCCTCAAGCTCCATCCATGTTTTTGCAAGTGGTTAAGATTTGTTTTCTTCTTATGGCTGAATAATATTCCATTGTGTATATGTACCACATCTTCTTTATCCATTCATCTATTGATGAACACTTAGGTTGCTTCCATATCTTGGCTATTATAAATAGTGCTGCAATAAACATAGGGGTGCATATGTCTTTTTGAATCTGTGATCCTGCTTTCTTAGGGTAAATTCCTAGGAGTGGAATTCCTGGGTCAAATCGTATTTCTATTTTTAGTTTTTTGAGGAACTTCCATATTGCTTTCCACAATGGTTGAACTAATTTACATTCCCACCAACAGTGTAGGAGGGTTCCCCTTTCTCCGCATCCTCACAATCTGCATAGGACTTTGAACATAGCTGAATTCTCCAGCTTAAAGATTATCATGATTTTATTGCTGTTGTTATTGTATGTTATTAGTCTGGTTACAGTGCTCCAGTTTTCTTGCACAGGGCCATTGCAGAAGATGGGGAGCAAGTAGATTATGAGGCAAGATCTCTGAAGGGGTGAACTGTGGGTAAAATTGCAATATTTTCAGAATCTCTTGCCTGGCCTTAGTGCATCTCCATATCAGTGGGTGTTTCCAAGGGGTGGAGAGAAGTAGTCCCTCTCTGTATCAACAGGGGATTACAAGGGTGGGGAAGGGAGGATATACCTGGACCAGAGAGGTTGGGTACGGTCCCTTTTTACACCTGGGTCTCGAAAGACATGGCAAACAGAAATGGATGACTGCTTGTAAGCAATAAATGGGTTTCTCCTACTTTATTTCTCCCTTTGACTGATTTCAGCTTCAAAGGTGATTTACCCCAGGCTAGGAACTTATTCTGCCCACCCACCCCCAAGAGTTACATTAACCATCAGCTCTTTAATCCTCTCTACCTTGGTGTATCACACCAACTGCAATTTGAATTTCTGTAACTGTAATATCCGTCCCAGGACACTAAAAATGCACCTGCTATTTGCCTGAGGGAACAGAGACAATGTAGAAAGTTTGGCAGTATCAGCCCTCAATATGTACCACAGGAGCTGAAATGCTACACTGGAACCAAAGGTCAGGATGACAGTGAGGCATGAGAAGGCTAGTATTGCTTCAACTTTGAGGGCTTTAGAAACAGAAAAAGAGACTTCATTCATTCATTCAAAATACTGAATTTTGGTTCCAATTTTTCCATTTTGCAATAGAAGCTTATTCAAATGCAGCACATAACAAACCAACAGCTATTCATTCTTTTGCTTTAATATTTATTTCCCTTTGGCAACCTCATGAGTCAAATTTCCAAGGGTAAAAACAAAGCCACGTTTGTTTTTCTGAATTTCAATGTACTGCATTGAAGTCTCCGTTACCAAAAGGCCCACAAAAGATTAATCAAAAAATCGGAGTAAAGTTTTTAAATACTCCCATCTTGTGGCCATTTAGGAATATGACAGCCTAAGTATGATGGTCTTGCTATCCATCTTTGTACAGTTGTTCTTCTGCTGTAGATAAGATTCCAGCAACTGAAAAGCACTTGGGTGTAGAAAATTCTAAATCATCTAGGAATTGGAGATTCCCTCTGAGGCACATGAATTTCCTGTTGTGAAGTTGTGTCCACACAATGCAGGAAGCTGTAGGCCATCACAGAACCCAAAGCTCATACTCACTTTGCATACCCTGACCACCCTTCCCCACCAGTGAGATCATAAGGTCAATAACTGATGGCTAGCTAGAAGTCTTAGAAGAAGACTGTCATAATTTAATTGATTGTAATATTTTCACTTTGACTCAATAGATCTCTATTAAATGCCTCCCACATGCTAGGCTATGCGTGTTGGAATAAGTCCGAACAGGTTAAGACCCTTAGAATGTGCAGTCTAGTGAGGAAGACAGGCATTAAGTGAATTACAAGAGTAATGCACACCGCCAACTGGGAAGTAAGGGCTGCCGTGGGAGCACATAAAAGGGGAGGACATGTCCGGGAGTGGGTACGACACAGCCCGGCAGTCAGGCCAACCTGGGGTAGGGTCCTGAAGTCAGCCATTAGGTAAATTACTTAACCTCTGCCTCTTATTCCTCAGCTGTAACATATGGTTGATAATAAGACCTGCTCGTAGAGTGGTTGTGAGGGGAATATGAGATAACATGAAATAGCAATTAACACATTATCTGGCTGAACTTACCGGAAGTCACTGCTCCCAAAGCTGAGGGTTATGTTCTACAAGCCAGTGAGGATACTTGGGAAGTAGAAATTCCCGTATTAATATTTCCTACTTCTTTGCATTGCTCTCTCCCCTCTAACACTAAGCAAAGGAAAACCCTTCCGTGCCCTAGAAGAATCTTCTCTGCACTCCCTATCCCTTTTCTCTGCATGAATATGAGATAGGATGCTGAAACTCCGTAGGAACTCCAGGAGCTTCTGCCCCAGTGTGGTCACACGGAGCCAGGGATCCTCTCTCTAAAGAAGGGCACTGTACTGCACCAGAAGCTTCATTCCATAAGGTAAAGAGCATATCGAACACAGCATTGCTACTCACCTTAATCCATAACCCCCCAAGCTCTGAAGGGACTTTTGGTATTCTCTAAATTTAAGTAGGAAAACTGGAAGTCATTTAGGAACTAAAACTAAGTGCTCTTCTTTAAAAGTGGAAAGCCAATCCTCCTTGCTGTCACTGGAAAGTAATTAGTGTTTAAACGAGTAAAAATGCGTATCTGTGAATATTACAATTGATCCTAGCAGGGCAGCCAGCACATAGTAGAGAGCTAGTAAATTGCAGGGCAGCCAGCTGAATTGGGATAAATGTATACACTGGGCACACAGCAAAGTTATTTTTTATGGATACTTTTAGCAGGGAAACTCAGGAATAAACCGCTCTTCAGAAAAGGTATCCTCTGAAACAATGATTCTCAACTGGGGGTGATTTTTGTTTGTCATGACTGGGAATGGGGAGGAGGGACTACTGTCGTCTAATGGGTAGAGGCCCAGGATAATGCCAAACATTTTACAATGCGCGTGACAGTTTTACACAAGAAATGCCTCATCCAAAATAGTAATAGTGCTTTTGAAAAACCCTGCCCTAAACACACCAAACACAAAACAACAATAACAAAACAATTTAGACTTAGAATATGAAGGAGAATAACTATGGGCTTCCTACTCTTGTTGACATGTTATATTCATTAAATATTAAAACTGGCATACAAAAAATAAATGAAGTCCCACCCTTTATCAGTACCACAAGCCTCTGACCTATTCCAATAACTGGTCATGAGTTATTGTAGTTTTTTACACAGCTGTTATCATAATGTATCTATTTCATTTTTAAAATATTGTTTCTTTACACTTTCCATGTTCCTACGTGGTTTTTATTGTCAAACTGATTGTCAGGCACTCAAGGACACCACCAATTTTTTAAGGTTTAAATTTTTTTTTCAAATTATCTGTTCCATGCTCCATTAATCTGTTTTTGTTTTCACCTAATGTACAGTCTTATAAGGTTCTCACGTGCAAATTTTAAAAATAGACATGTCTAGAAAGGAAAACAAAACTTTAGAATACTATAGAAACTTTGGAACATTTTTTTAAATAATTTATTTTGGTATCGTTAATCTACAATTACATGTGCAATATTATGGTTATTAAACTACCCCCTTCAACAGGTCCCCCCCACCAACCCCATTACAGTCACTGTCCATCAGCGTAGTGAGATGCTATAGAATCACTACTGGTCTTCTCTGAGTTGTACAGCCCTCCCCATGCCCCCCCAACTTAACGTCTGCTAATCGTAATGCCCCTTTTTCCCTCTTATCCCTCCCTTCCCACCCATCTTCCCCAGTCCCTTTCCCTTTGGTAACTGTTAGTCCATTCTTGGGTTCTGTGAGTCTTCTGCTGTTTTGTTCCTTCAGTTTTTTTCTTTGTTCTTATACTCCACATATGAGTGAAATCATTTGATACTTGTCTTTTTCGGGTTGGCTTATTTAACTGAGCATAATACCCTCTAGCTCCATCCATGTTGTTGCAAATGGTAGGATTTATTTTCTTCTTTTTTTTTAATATAATTTATTTTGGTATCATTAATCTACAATTACATGTGCAATATTATGGTTATTAAACTACCCCTTCATCAGGTCCCCCCCACCAACCCCATTACAGTCACTGTCCATCAGCGTAGTGAGATGCTATAGAATCACTACTTGTCTTCTCTGAGTTGTACTGCCCTCCCCGTGCCCCCCCAACATTACATCTGCTAATCGTAATGCCCCTTTTTCCCTCTTATCCCTCCCTTCCCGCCCATTTTCCCCAGTCCCTTTCCCTTTGGTAACTATTAGTCCGTTCTTGGGTTCTGTGAGTCTGCTGCTGTTTTGTTCCTTCAGTATTTTTTCTTTGTTCTTATACTCCACATATGAGTGAAATCATTTGATACTTCTCTTTTTGGCTTGGCTTATTTCACTGAGCATAATACCCTCTAGCTCCATCCATGTTGCAAATGGTAGGATTTGTTTTCTTCTTATGGCTGAATAATATTCCATTGTGTATATGTACCATCTCTTCTTTATCCATTCATCTACTGATGGACACTTAGGTTGCTTCCATTTCTTGGCTATTGTAAATAGTGCTGCGATAAACATAGGGGTGCATCTGTCTTTTCAAACTGGGCTGCTGCATTCTTAGGGTAAATTCCTAGGAGTGGAATTCCTGGGTCAAATGGTATTTCTGTTTTGAGTTTTTTGAGGAACCTCCATACTGCTTTCCACAATGGTTGAACTAATTTGCAGTCCCACCAGCAGTGTAGGAGGGTTCCCTTTTCTCCACATCCTCGCCAACATTTGTTGTTGTTTGTGTTTTGGATGTTGGCCATCCTCACTGGTGTGAGGTGATATCTCATTGTGGTTTTAATCTGCATTTCTGTGATGATTAGTGATGTGGAGCATCTTTTCATGTGCCTGTTGGCCATCTGAATTTCTTCTTTAGAGAAGTGGCTATTCATGTCCTCTGCCCATTTCTTAATTGGATTATTTGCTTTTTGTTTGTTAGGGTGCGTGAGTTCTTTATGTATTTTGGATGTCAACCCCTTATCAGATACGTCATTTATGAATATATTCTCCCATATTGTAGGATGTCTTGTTGTTCTACTGATGGTGTCCTTTGCTGTACAGAAGCTTTTCAGCTTCATATAGTCCCACTTGTTCATTTTTGCTTTTGTTTCCCTTTCCCGGGGAGATATGTTCATGAAGAAGTCGCTCATGTTTATGTCCAAGAGATTTTTGCCTATGTTTTTTTCTAAGAGTTTTATGGTTTCATGACTTACATTCAGGTCTTTGATCCACCTTAAGTTTACCTTTGTGCATGGTTCTAGACAGTAGTCCAGTTTCATTCTCTTACATGCAGCTGTCCAGTTTTTCCAATACCAGCTGCTGAAGAGGCTGTCATCTCCCCATTGTATATCCAAGCCTCCTTTATCAAATATTTATTGACTTTGGGTTAATGTTTGGATTTTCTATTCTGTTCCACTGCTCTGTGGGTCTGTTTTTGTGCCAGTACCAAATTGTCTTGATTACTGTGGCTTTCTAGTAGAGCTTGAAGTCAGGGACGTAATTCCCCCTGTTTTATTCCTCCTTCTCAGGATTGCTTTGGCTATTCGGGGTCTTTTGTGGTTCCATATGAATTTTAGAATTATTTGTTCCAGTTCATTGAAGAAAGCTGTTGGTAGTTTGACAGGGATTGCATTGAATCTGTAGATTGCTTTAGGTAGTATAGCCATTTTGACAATATTTATTCTTCCTAGCCAAAAGCATGGGATGCATTTCCATTTGTTAGTGTCCTCTTTAATTTCTCTTAGGAGTGTCTTGTAGTTTTCAGAGTACAGGTCTTTCACTTCCTTCATTAGGTTTATTCCTAGGTATTTTATTCTTTTTGATGCAATTGTGAATGGAATTGTTTTTCTGATTTCTCTTTCTGTTAGTTCATCATTAGTGTATAGGAAAGCAACAGATTTCTGTGTGTTAATTTTGTATCCTGCAGCTTTGCTGAATTCAGATATTAGTTCTAGTAGTTTTGGAATGGAATCTTTAGGGTTTTTTATGTACAGTATCATGTCATCTGCAAATAGTGACAATTTGACTTCTTCTTTACCAATCTGGATGCCTTATGTGTCTTTGTTTTGTCTGATTGCTGTGGCTAGGACCTCCAGTACTATGTTGAATAACAGTGGAGAGAGTGGGCATCCCTGTCTTGTTCCCGATCTTAGATGAAAAGCTTTCAGCTTCTCACTGTAAGTATGATGTTAGCTGTGGGTTTGTCATATATAGCCTTTATGATGTTGAGGTACTTGCTGTCTATACCCATTTTATTGAGAGTTTTAATCATGAATGGATGCTGAATTTTGTCAAATGCTTTTTCAGCATCTATGGAGCTGATCGTGTGGTTTTTGTTCTTCTTTTTTTAATGTGGTGGATGATGTTGATGGATGTTCGAATGTTGTACCATCCTTGCATCCCTCGGATGAATCCCACTTGATCATGGTGTATGATCCTCTTGATGTATTTTTGAATTCGGTTTGCTAATATTTTGTTGAGTATTTTTGCATCTATGTTCATCAGGGATATTGGTCTGTAATTTTCTTTTTTGGTGAGGTCCTTGCCAGGTTTTGGTATTAGAGTGATGCTGGCTTCATAGAATGAGTTTGGAAGTATTCCCTCCTCTTCTATTTTTTGGAAAACTTTAAGGAGAATTGGTGTTATTTTTTCTCTATAAGTCTGGTAGAATTCAGAGGTGAATCCATCTGGTCCGGGGGTTTTGTTCTTGGGTAGTTTTAGATTACCGATTCAATTTCGTTGCTGGTGATTGGTCTGTTTAGTTTTTCTGTTTCTTGCTTGGTCAGTCTTGGAAGGTTGTATTTTTCTAAGAAGTTGTCCATTTCTTCTAGGTTTTCCAGCTTGTTAGCATATAGATTGTCATAGTATTCTCTCATAATTCTTTGTATTTCTGTGGGATTCGTCATGATTTTTCCTTTCTCATTTCTGATTCTGTTTATGTGTGTAGATTCTCTTTTTCTCTTAATAAGTCTGGCTAGGGGTTTACCTATTATGTTAATTTTTTCAAAGAACCAGCTCTTGGTTTTATTGATTTTTTTCTGTTGTTTTATTCTTCTCAATTTTATTTATTTCTTCTCTGATCTTTATTATGTCCCTCCTTCTGGTGACTTTGGGCCTCATTTGTTCTTCTTTTTCCAGTTTCAGTAATTGTGTCTTTAGACTATTCATTTGGAAATGTTCTTCCTTCTTTAAATAGGCCTGGATTGCAATATACTTTCCTCTTAGGACTGCCTTTGCTGAGTCCCACAGAAGTTGTGGCTTTGTGTTGTTGTTATTAGTCTCCATATATTCTTTGATTTCTGTTTTGATTCGGTCGTTAACCCATTGATTAATTAGGAGAATGTTGTTAAGTCTGCATGTATTTGTGAGCCTTTTTGATTTCTTTCTAAAATTTATTTCTAGTTTTATACCTTTGTGATCTGAGATGTTGGTTGGTCTTGGAACATTTTACCCAGAAGTTTTTCCTTTCCTTCCAGCAGACTTTTACCTCATATTCAAAAAACTAGAAGTACAATTACATGGTCTTTAGTCTGCCTGTCAAGTTTTCTGTAGTTTCTTATCATCCAAATTTTAAATAATTTTAAACAAAAAAAGAACATTCCTTTGAGGCCCTGCACTTAAAATATGAAGTACTTTCTCCTCCATAAAATCCGGTGTTGTTCCGTTCTGAGTCCCCACTGTGCCTGGCACCTTCAGGGCTTTTCGCCTCTGTGGTAACTACTGAATAATGACCAAGTTCACATGTCTGCTTCCCCCACTAGACTTTGAGCACCTCAAGGGCAGGCAAACTTACCAATCTTTGTATTTCCTGTCCCACCCAGAGCCTGGCTCGTGTTAGATGTTGATGAATGTTCATAGAATACATTAATGACAGGCTAAATGCCTACTAAACTGTGGTCAGCATTACAGTTTAGCACTTACTTGGCTCTGATATTTTCCTGGCTTCACTTGTGTTCTCTTGAGGTATTTCAGGTGCCCACTGTCTCCGGCCATGGGTAAGAGAACCCAAGGGCAGAAACTACAGTTTATTCTTCCATAATAATTTTTATTGATTATGAATTGGGGCAAGGGCTATTCTAACCTCAGGAGAACAGGACTCTCATGTCCACAGAACGAAAGCTAGCAAACTAGTCTTTAGCTCTCTATTCCGTTGTCCCTCACAGGCCTGGTCTCCAGGTCCAAGGCCCAGAGGTGGACTGAGAGACTCTTTAGAGAGCTTCCCTGTGTGATGGACTTCATCATCTCCTTTTTCTTTCTTCCATTTACTCTGAAGCATATTACTTTGAATTATGCTAAGTCCTTTGCTTGAATTTTTATTTCCTAGTTCTTCCAAATATATAAAGAGCATGTAAAATATATTTTAATGGAGAGAAAGAGAGGAAGATATCCCTAAGTTTTGTGTTTAGTGAGTGTACTCAAAAAAAATTTTGAGGAATAATGCTAATTCTTGTCATCTGGTGAAAACTGAGTACATAAATCGTTTGAAACTATTTCCAGAACTCTTCAAGGGTATCACGTGAGTACATGGGGCAAATATATTAAGACTCTTGACAAAGAAGTTCTAGTCAATTCCACAATCCCTTGATGTGAAGTATGTTTGCCAGATTACTTCTACCTACAGAAAGTTCACGATTTAGAATCTGGTTGTTAATTATGCTCTCACTAATCCCTCCAAGCTCTTGCGTTACTTGATAAAGCCTATTAACTTTATTACTTTCTGCATTTTGTGCTGGAAAATGCCAGCTTGCAGGCTGCATAATGAATGCATCATCAAGGTGAGATGAGGACTCGTGAGCACCATTTTGCTGTTCTACTTGAGAGAGAAAATAAGTGTACTAAGGACACAATTAACAATATTCACCTATCTCAGTAAAACCTCAGCCATTCTCCATCTTGATTACATGCTAGAATCACTTGGGCAGCTTTAAAGAACAGTGCTGCTTGGGTCCCACACCCCAGAGACTCTGCTGTAATTAGTCTGGGATGCACCCTAGGCATAGGAATTTTTTAAGCTCTTTGAGTGATTATAATGTGCAAGCCAGCTTGACATTCACTGCAGTTGTTGGTCCCAACACACACTTTGCTCAACATAAGAAACTTACTTAAGATCAATTAATTACTGTGTACCTGAAGTGATTCTCAAATAATCCACTCTGCACTGACTGCCCTGAATCAGAGGGCTCCTGGCTTGTTTCCTGATACCCAAGGTACCAGCACAAAACACCTAAGGTCAAGGAATATTTAACTACTCGGTTAATATTTAATCCTAATCAAAAAGCCATTTTTAAAATGAGACTTTGAGTAAACTTAAGTCCTCCTTATATTAGAGCTTAATTCCTTCTATATTTCTAGTGAATTTCCTTGCAAAATGTCTCGTTTTCTTGGTCCTGAAAATAATTTTTAATTTCTGAACCATAGTAAGGCTAAAAATACCCAGTTAGAATCTTTTATGCTAACTGTAGTATCAGTCCAGTCACATAAAACTCATCTAATTTCATTCTTCTCCACATGTAGTGCTAATTAAATGAAAACCTGATGGCTGAAAGGTAGTTCTAGTTCTTCTTTACATGAATCTTCATTTCTCTAGACTTATGCATCTAGATGTAAGCATTCTTGTCATATAATTTGGTCAAAATCAACTCACACACATGCATTGCTGACATAATTTGACAACACAAACCAAAGCAATAAACAAACAAGTGGGTCTTATTTTGTTGCCTTCTTTTTTAAAGAAATACTTGGTTCTACAGCAATCCAGAATTTCAGGTACTGCACTTCAAAACGAAGTACTTACATTTTCTAGGAGGCAAACAGCAGCAGGATTCCCATGAAATGCTTTTGTTGTGAATGCATCTGCTACAAAAATAGGGAGCTTCATTTTTCTTACAAGCTGGTTTTGCAGGCTCTCACAATTGCTGGTAGCCTGCCTTACTTCTCGTTGTAGCAAAAAATCAGAAAGTTAATATTTTACTTAGTGTACAGAAGCAACTAGCAGTTCCCAAATACAAAGTCCAACAATTATTCTAACACATCTATATTACTCTAACACACCTATATCACCATATATAATCACGAAAGACCTTTTATATCTTTTGATGAGGACTTTTCAGGTCTACTTTCTTGGAAACTTTTGAATATGCAATACAGAAACATCTTTCTATGTTGACAGATGGTAATCGCACTAGTGGTGGTGAGGATTTAATAACACAGGTAACTTATATCACTGTGTTGTATATTTGAAACCAATTTAAGATTGTATATCAATGACACTTCAATTTTAAAAAAAGAAAGCTTAAAAAATTAAAAAAAAATGCAATACAGAATTATTAGCTAGAGTCACCATCCTGCACATTACATCCTCATAACTATTTATTTTATAACTGTTAGTTTGTACCTTTTTATCCCATTCAATAACTTCAGTAAGTTTGTGCCTTCTGACTCCCAGTCAACAACATTATTATTTTAGATGCACAGTTTTTAATCAGAGTTTTTACCCTCTTAACGGCATAGCATGAGTTTTTTCTAAGGGCACTAAATGCTTCAAAAACACCATTTTAATAGTTTTACAATAGGTTTATGGACATGTTATAAATTATTTAACCATTTCTCCTTTGGTGAATATTTAAGTTATCTCTAATTTTTCACTTGTAAAGATGATGCAGTGATCAAACTGCCAAATAATGTAAATCTTGGTCTGCATTTCTGATTCTTTAATTATAATAGATTTCCAAGAGTGAAATCCCTGAGTCAAAGTAAATAGACATTTTAACTCACACATACAGTTAAATTTGTCTTCAGAAAGAGTGTGCAATTTAGACAGCATACAAGAATGTCCCATGATTTCTAATCTGACAGATAAAAAATATTTTGAGTTTTCATTTGTGTTTCTTGAATTACTCTAACAAGACTATAAAAAGCACAAAGTCAGAACTTCTTCTTTTCCTTCATTGCTACAATCTCAGTTTCTAGAACAGTGCCTGGCACACAATAAATATGTATTGAATTAACTAAGTAAGTAACATGCTGAGCATCAAAACTGGACTTCCATACATTGATTCACAAATCTTAGGGTTTCTCAACATGGTATCATCTGCCAGCCAACATTTCAGTTTCATTGACAGCACATGAAGTTTATTTATGCAATTATTTAGAAATTTTATTATAGATTGCCATTATTATCTTAGAAAATCTGAATACAGAACAGAACAAATTTAAGTTCTGATAGTGAAGCATAGTTTTTATAAATGTAATACAATTAAATAAGGAAACCATAGTTGTGTTTTTATTTACAATAGCCAAGATATGGAAGCAACCTAAGTGTTCCTCAATAGATGAATGGATAAAGAAGATGTGGTACATATACACAATGGAATATTATTCAGCCATAAGAAGAAAACAAATCTTACCATTTGCAACAACAGAGATGGAGCTGGAGGGTATTATGCTCAGTGAAATAAATCAGGTGGAGAAAGACAAGTACCAAATGATTTCACTCATTTGTGGAGGGTAACAACAAAGCAAAACTGAAGGAACAAAATAGCAGCAGACTTGATTAAGGATGGCGGCATGAGAGGTGAGACACAGGTTTCCTCCTAAAACTGCATATAATACAAAAATATAATTAATACAACTAATCCTGAAAGAGCAACAGGAAAGAGGACCGTGCCAGACTGCATACACCTGGAGAAAAGAGCAGACCTCACAGAAAAGGGTAACGTACCAAAGCTGTGGCCCGGCTGGACCCAAGCCCTTCCCCCACCCCAGCTCACCGGTGGGAGGAAGAGAAACCGAGCAGGGAGGGAAAGGAGGCGTGGGACTGCTGAGTACCTAACTCTGGAGATCTGCTCTGGAAGCACAAACCTACAATTCATGGTGCTTGCATGATACTCTCATGATTATGGGGTTGGAAAGCTAAGACAGGCAGAATTCCTGGAGAGACTGAGATTCCAGCTGCTTGTGGACAGCAGGGATCCATATCCGGCTGCTCTGGGACAAAAGAAAGGCAGGCAGTCTGAGAGACTCGCTAACAAGGAAGCCCTTAGCAAGAGGGCTGCTAAAGGGGCAAGGATTGCACAGAGCTTACTGCTCAGGAGAGAGGACAGGTAGACAAAATTGTCCAGGTGCACTCTGCCCAGCAGGTTGGGAGCTTTGCCATTTAGACTTTCATATTCAAGGAGGAAAAAGAAATCTTCCTCTTAGACGATCTTCAGGTGCTCCAGCTCCCTGGCTGGCTACACAGCTACAAGGACCCCCTCCGTGATACGCAGCCTACTGCACCTTTCTCCTGGCCAGCCCCACCTGGCTCACAAACCGGCAAACCCTACCCTGGCGTGAGGGGAGCCAGAGGGAACATCTGCCTAAAGCAACTACAAACGCAAAGCATAGAGGCTTATACCTGTGTGCTCGGCCCACTGGTTCAGGCACTGGAGACAGGCATAGCAGCCAGGTAGCAGGAAACAGCTCTTTCCTCCCCCCAGGCACCAATACCACTCCCCTGCGACCCCCAACATTGCTTCACAGGCTAAGCAGCTCCAGGGAGTAGAGCTTCTGGGCACTAGAGGGCACCATACACAAATATGAAATGCCAAAGGAACCTGGTCCAGAGTAAAATTATGAATACAACTCCTGAGAAGGATTTAAATGATATTGACCTCATGACTCTCCCTGAAAGGGAGTTCAAAAATAAAAATCATTAACATGCTCATGGAGGTACAGAAAGATATTCAAGAACTCAGGAATTAATCCAGTTGGAGATCCAATTGTTGAAGAGCACAATGGAGGGTACTAATAGCTGATTGGATACAGTGGAGGAGACAATAAATGAAATAGAAACTAGAGAAAAGGAATACAAAGGCCCTGAGGCAGAGAGAAAAAAGGATCTCTAAGAATGAAAGAATATTGAGAGAACTGTGTGACCAATCCAAATGGAAAGTATTCACATTATAGGGGTACCAGAAGAAGAAGAAGAGAGAAAAGGGGTTAGAAAGTGTCTTTGAGGAGGTAATTGCTGAAAACTTCCCCAATCTGGGGAAGGAGATAGTCTCTCAGGCCATGGAGATGCACAGATCTTCCAACACAAGGGACCCAAGGAAGACAACACCAAGACATATAGTAATTAAAATGGCAAAGATCAAGGATAAGGACAGACTATTAAAAGCAGCCAGAGAGAGAAATAAGATCACATACAAAGGAAAACCCATCAGGCTATCATCAGACTTCTCAACAGAAACCTTACAAGCCAGAAGGGAGTGGCATGATGTATTTAATGCAATGAAGCAGAAGGGCCTCGAACCAAGAATACTTTATCTGGCAATGTTATCATTTAAATTTGAAGGAGGAATTAACCAAATCCAGATAAGCAAAAGCTGAGAGAATTTCCCTCCTACAAACCATCTCCACAGTGTATTTTGGAGGGACTGCTATAGATGGAAGTGTTCCTAAGGTTTAATAGCTGTCACCAGAGGTAATAAAACCATAGTAAAGAAGGTAGAACAGCTAATTACTAAGCAAATGCAAAAATTGAAATAACTATCTCTAAAGTCAATTAAGGGATAGACAAAGAGTACAGAATATGATACCTAATATATAAAGGAGGAGGAAGAAAAAGGAGGAAGAAAAAAAGAACCTTTAGATTGTGTTTGTAATAGCATATTAAGTGAGTTAAGTTAGACTCTGATGTAGTAAGGAAGTTAACCTTGAACCTTTGGTAACCATGAATCTAAAGCCTGCAATGCCAATAAGTACATAGCTATCAATAATCACCCTAAATGTGAATGGACTGAATGCACCAATCAAAAGACATAGAGTCACTGAATGGATAAAAAAACAAGACCCATCTGTATGCTGCCTACAAGAGACTCACTTCAAACACAAAGACATACACAGACTAAAAGTGAAGGGATGGAAAAAGATATTTCATGCAACTAATAAAGAGAAAAAAGCAGGAGTTGCAGTACTTGTATCAGACAAAATAGACTTCAAAACAAAGAAAGTCACAAGAGAAAAAGAAGGACATTGCATAATGAAAAAGGGGTCAATACAACAAGAAGATAAAACCATTATAAATATCTATGCACCCAACACAGGAGAACCTACATATGTGAAACAAATACTAACAGAATTAAAAGGGGAAATAGAATACAATGCATTCATTCTAGGAGACTTCAACACTCCACTCACTCTGAAGGAAAGATCAACCAGACAGAAAATAAGTAAGGCGACATATTAGAACAGATGGACTTAACAGACATCTACAGAACTCTACACCCAAAAGAAGCAGAATACACATTCTTCTCAAGTGCACATGGAACATTTTCAAGAATAGATCATGTACTAGGCCACAAAAAGAGCCTCAGTAAATTCAAAAAGATTGAAATTGTACCAACCAGTTTCTCAGACCACAAAGGTATGAAACTAGAAATAAATTATGCAAAGAAAATGAAAAATCCCACAAACACATGGAGGCTTCACAACATGCTCCTAAATAGCCAATGGATCAATGACCAAATAAAAACAGAAATCAAGCAATATATGGAGACAAGTGACAACAATAATTCAACACCATAAAATCTGGGGGATGCAGCATAGGCCATGTTAAGAGGAAAGTGTATTGCAATACAGGCCTACCTCAGGAAAGAAGAACAACCCCATATGAGCAGTCTAAACTCACAATTAATGAAACCAGAAAACAAGAACAAATGAGACCCAAAGTCAGTAGAAGGAGGGCCATAATAAAGATTTGAGCAGAAATAAATAATATCGAGAAGAATAAAACAATAGAAAGAATCAATGAAAGCAGGAGCTGGTTCTTTGAGAAAATAAACAAAATAGATAAACCCCTAACCAGACTTATCAAGAAAAAAAGAGAGTCTACTCACATAAACAGAATCAGAAATGAGAAAGGAAAAATCACAACAGACACCACAGAAATACAAAGAATTATTAGAGAATACTATGAAAAATTATATGCTAACAAACTGGATAACCTAGAAGAAATGGACAACTTTCTAGAAAAATACAACCTTCCAAGGCTGACCCAGAACAGAAAATCTGAACAGACCAATTACCAGCAATGAAATTGAACTGGTAATCAAAAACCTACCTAAGAACAAAACACCTGAACCAGATAGCTTCACCGCTGAATTTTATCAAACATTTAGTGAAGACCTAATACCCATCCCCTTAACGTTTTCCAAAACGTAGAAGAGGGAATACTTCCAAACTCATTCTATGAGGCCAGCATCACTCTAATACCAAAACCAGGCAAAGACACCACAAAAAAGGAAAATTACAGACCAATATCCCTGATGAACATAGATCCAAAAGTGCGCAACAAAATATTAGCAAACCAAATTCAAAAACACATCAAAAAGATCATCCATCATGATCAAGTAGGATTTATTCCAGGGATGCAAGGATGGTACAACATTCGAAAATCCATCAACATCATCCACCACATCAACAAAAAGAAGGACAAAAACCACATGATCTCCACAGATGCTGAAAGAGCATTTGACAAATTCAACATCCATTCATCATAAAAACTCTCAACAAAATGGGTATAGAGGGCAAGTACCTCAACATAATATATAACAAACATAACATATGACAAACCCACAGCCAACATTATACTTAACAGCGAGAAGCTGAAAGCTTTTCCTTTAAATCAGGAACAAGACACGGATGCCCAATCTCCCCACTTCTATTCAACATAGTCCTGGAGGTCCTAGCCATGGCAATTAGACAACACAAAGAAGTAAAAGGCATCCAGATTGGCAAGGAAGAAGTCAAACTGTCCCTGTTTGCAGGTGACATGATATTGTACATAAAAATCCCTAAAGAATCCACTCCAAAACTACTAGATGTAGTACCTGAATTCAGCAAAGTTGCAGGATACAAAATTAATACGCAGAAATCTGTGGCATTCCTATACACTAACAATGAACTAGCAGAGAGAGAAATCAAGAAAACAATTCCATTCACAGTTGCATCAAAAAGAATAAAATACCTAGGAATAAACCTAATCAAGGAAGTAAAAGACCTATACTCTGAAAACTACAAGACACTCATGAGAGAAACTAAAGAGGATACCAATAAATGGAAACACATCCCATGCTCATGGATAGGGAGAATTAATATTGTCAAAATGGCCATCCTGCCTAAAGCAATCTACAGATTCAATGCAATTCCTATCAAAATACCAAGAGCATTCTTCAATGAACTAGAGAAAACTGTTCTAAAATTCATATGGAACCAAAAAAGACCCCAAATAGCCAAAGCAATCCTGACAAGGAAGAATAAACCCAGGGCGATTATGCTCCCCAACTTCAAGCTCTACTACAAAGCCACAGTACTCAAGACAATCTGGTACTGGCACAGACCCATAGACCAGTGGAACAGACTAGAGAGCCCTGATATGAACCCAACCATATATTGCCAATTAATATATGATAAAGGAGCCACGGACATACAATGGGGAAATGAGCCCCTTCAACAGCTGGTGTTGGCAAAACTGGACAGCTACATGTGAGACAATGAAACTGGATTATTGTTTAACCCCATACACAAAAGTAAACTCAAAATGGATCAAGGACCTGAATGTAACTCATGAAACCATAAAACTCTTAGGAGACAACATACGCAAAAATCTCCTTAATATAAGCAACTTCTTCCTGAACGCATCTCCTCGAGCAAGGGAAACAAAAGCAAAAATGAACTCATGAGACTACATCAAACTAAAAAGTTTCTGTACAGCAAAGGACACCATCAACAGAACAAAAAGGCATCCTACAGTATGGGAGAATATATTTGTAAATCACATATCCGACAAGGGGTTAACATCCAAAATATATAAAGAACTCACATGCCTCAACACCCAAAAAGCAAATAACCCAATTAAAAAATGGGCAGAGGATATGAAGAGAGTTCTGCACAGAAGAAATTCAGATGGCCAACAGACACATGAAAAGATGCTTCACATCACTAATCATCAGGGAAATGCAAATTAAAACCACAATGAGATATTACCTCACACCAGTTAGGATGGCCAGCATCCAAAAGACTAAGGACAAGTGCTGGCAAGGATACGGAGAAAGGGGAACCCTCCTACACTGGTGGTGGGAATGTAAGCTAGTTCAACCATTGTGGAAAGCAATATGGAGGTTCCTCAAAAAACTAAAAATACAAATACCATTTGACCCTGGGAATCCCACTCCTTGGAACTTACCCAAAGAATACAACTTCTTAGATTCAAAAAGACATATGCACCCCTACATTTATTGCAGCACTTTTTACAATAGCCATGATATGGAAGCAACCCAAATGTCCATCAGTAGATGAATGGATAAAGAAGGTGTGGTACATATACACAATCGAATACTATTCAGCCATAATAAAGAAAGAAATTCTACCATTTGCAGCATCATGGATGGATCTAGAGGGTATTACGCTCAATGAAATAAGTAGGGCCGAAAAAGACAAGTGCCAAATGATTTCCCTCATTTGTGGGGTAAAATAACGAAGCAAAACTGAAAGAACAAAATAGCAGCAGATTCACAAACTCCAAGAAAGGACTGGTGATTACCAAAGGGGAGAAGTGGAGAGGGTGGGTGGGAAAGGAGGGAGAAGGGGATTGTGGGGTATCATGACTGGTGCACATGGTGTGTTTGGGTTTCGGGGAAGACAGCGTAGCTCAGAGAAGACAAATAGGGACTGTGTGGCATCTTACTACACTGACGGACAGTGACTGCAGTGGGGTAAGGGAGGGGACTCAATAATAGGGGTGAATGTAATCACCACATTGTTTTTCTTGTGAAACCTTCATATGAATGTATATCAATGATACCTTAATAAAAAAATAATATTTAAAAAAAGGAATTACAAGGAAAATAAGTTTTAAATCAAAATTTTGAAGAAAATTTATTTTTAAATTAGCTTCAATCAACTACTGAGATGTTATATATATATTTATGTATATTATATATATTACATAGCATTCAACTATTTTGTGTTTACTTTTATGCATATTTTCCTAGACCTAACAGAAGCACCCAGAACACTCTTAATACAGAAGCTCTAGAACTCTTAAAACTCTAAATCTCAATGTATCCTTCTATTCTTTTCATGAACACTTACAATTACATGCTTAAAAGAAATACATATATATTCTTTATATATATCCATATATGTATGGATATATATCTCATGAACACAAAAGAAAGTAGTAATGAAGGAACAGGTGAACAATAAAGACATAAGACATACAGAAAACAAATAGCAAAGTAACAGACTTAAACACTACCTTATCAGTAATTAATTAGATATAATTTGACTAAAGTCTAATCAAAGAGCAGAGATCAGCAGAATGGGTTTTTCTTAATGTAATCTAACTATATGCTTTCTAAAAGACAAATTTTAAATTCAGATACACGTAGTTTGAAAGGAAAAGGAAGGGAGGGGTCTCCCTTATAGAATAATTCCAAATAATTTATCTAGTAACTTTCCCTTCCAGGAGCTGGAGCCTAAATGACCCTTTCCCTTTGACTCGTTTCCAAAGAGCAGAGCAGAGAAAGAGATAAAAAGTGACTTTACAGAGGAGAAACCTGGAAAATACTACCTCAGCCAGGTGATCAAGGGTAACATCATCAGTGGTAAAT